>CABHPR010085768.1:8060-42827 GCA_902168415.1 Peromyscus melanophrys | reverse complement strand
CCTAAATTTGTCTGATTATAAAGTCCATGTTAGTTGGTTGTGCTAGCACACACCTTAATCTTATTATCCCAGGAGGTAGAGGCATATTGTAAGTTCAAGTCCAACCTGGAGAACACAGTCAGACAGTGAGACCCTGTCTTGGGGGAGAAAAGAAAAAAAAACTATACTACTAATAATTTGGATGTTACATTCAAAAGAAACATACTAAGGCAAATTATTTGTGAATGAATATACTTCATGGCCTCAGAGAATTATGATGTGTATAAGCAAAACTGCCCGAAGCTGTCCTAATGTTTGACACTCTCCACATGCAGAATTAAGGGAAATAAGATTGCACAGCACAGAGTAAAAGACAGACAAGAGTGCCCTTGGTTTTAAAGGTTCCTTTCTTTTCCTCCCATGTCCCCTTTTGTACCATAAATGTCTCTGCTCTTTCCATTTCTTTAAGGAGAAATGCAAAAGCCAGACTGGACGTGTCAGGGTGAGATGAACTGTCTCTCTTCAGTAAACCCTCACCCTTCTTCATTCATTCTTCAGCTTGATAATATAATGCAACAGTTGCTCACGTATTTCCATTGAACATTGCCTCTGGCAACCCTGCCAAACCAGACGTTTCTAGAACGGAGAGCTAATCCATCAGTAGTCCTGTCCGTACACCCGCCATCACCTCTCACATTCTCAAATGTGCGGAGAGACTTGAGGTTGAATAGCAAAACTGTGTGCAGGTGCAGTTTCCAGCCTCTTGAAAAGCAGCTTTTGAAGGAAGCTTTCTGTTTGATGTGGATGATGGTGAGAATTATTTTTATACCATAGAGCCAATGAGTTCTCAGTGAGGAGAAAATCCCCAGCTAATGAATTAGGAACTGGGCTTGGGTCAAAGTGAAGTACAGTATAGCTTTTAAACCAAATAGTCATAAGCATAGCTTAAGCCAGCACATGTTGGGCAGGGCTGGGTGTTTCTCTGTATTTGTGAGAGGTTGAAGAGCTGTGAGCAGGGTATGTACTTCCATGCCTCTAATCCCATGTGGTTAGAACTTGGTCGTCAGCCTTCTTGGCCAGTAGACATCCTTTCCTGCAACTTCACTGAAACCACAGAGGTGGGGAGGAAAATGCCTGTTCATTCATATCAAGACTGACTCAGATGGCTCCCAGGCCTCCACACAGCATTCAGTAAACCTCTAGATAAAGCATGAGTCAGACTCGGTTCCGTCAAGCTTGTTTTAGACATCAAGGCATTTTATAGAATAAATTCCTTTCTGGGTTTTATGGACTTGGAATGGAAATGAACATACCTTCAGTTTTTTTTTTAATGCCAGTAGTTGAATGATATTAGTATCCAACTTATATTTCATGTTTTAATTCACCAAAGCATTTCTTCACTAAATATGGAGAATTTAGGTTATTAAATACAAACAGTATCTGCCTCATTCCTTCCCACATATGTGTCTATATATGAAATATCCATTTAAGGAATTAAAATACTTCTTTGATACAAATAAAAGTAAATTGTGCTTATAATTGTATTTTTCTCTAACTAATTGTCATTTTCTGATTGATTCCTTACTTTGCTGTCTCACAAATTGAGACATACAGCAATGGATTTTAACTGCTATTGAATGAGAGACCAGACAAATGTGCAGAACTATCTGGCTGTACCCATCCATGTGTCTGCCCACTTTTTCCCTAGCCACGTTCCCTAGACAACCATACCCCAACACAGTAAAGCAATGCATTAACCATGTCCCTCTAACAACATGGCCAGGAATGGTTATCATAAAATGTATTTGTGTTGATATGGCAGAAGTTGATTTTTAAATTAAAGCTATTGATAAGAGTCATTTAGGTTTATAGAGTATAAATTCTACACCCCATGATCATAGGATCATAGATTAACCAGGGCTAACATGGTAACACATAACATTTATTTAAAGGCTTTATTGAATGATTCTGTAACTGGCCTCTATGCTATACCCTGCTGCCTTTTCTCTGTCCTAGGATGCAGCAAGGAAAAGACTAACCACTCATAACCTTGTGAATATTCAGTCTGGTTCAGTGGTTCATCTCCCAGGACAATAGTATAGCAATACTATTGTATATTACTGTGAGTGTTGAGTATGTCGGGAGTCACTCTGAGCATGCACATGTGCCTATTATTTTCTAAACAAAATGGAAGCAATATGTTAATGATCTGGATTATAGTGATGGCCCCTGAAAAGAAATATTTCTAAGAAATTACTGGAAGGCCCATTGGGGAAACTGAAATGCCTGGGTTCCTTTTGTCTCTTAATAGAGTCGGATCGGGAAGGCCTTGATGATCTAGGTACAGTTTACAGCAACATTGGCCAGCAGCTGAATGAGACAATGAGGCGCCGCAGACACTCGGGAGAGAATGATTACAACATCGAGGTGCTTCTGGGAGTGGATGACTCTGTGGTCCGTTTCCATGGCAAAGAGCATGTCCAAAACTACCTCCTCACCCTGATGAACATTGTGAGTAGTGACTCCTTTTTGAGGCTTTTGGCCATTTCAATCACATCTCTTGTTTGGTTAGTGTCCTCTGGGCACTGATAGAAGAACCTCACCCAAAGCCTGTGCATAACAAGGTTGTATCCAGACTCTGATCTATACTCCTAAAGTACAAAAATTCAGTCAAAGGAAGCATGAAGTGAAAGTTCCTTTTGCTCAATCTACTGGTTTCTTTTGTTACCAAGTGATGTTTTTCTGTCAGCTTTTCTGCACTTGAATCTACTGATATTTTAATTATCATCTGCCACTCCATGGCCCCTCAGTCAGTACCCCACTGGCCACTCAGGCTGTGGCCTGGCGGGGCTTCCAGTCCCATGACCCAGGCTCTGCCTTAACTGCAATATGTTAAATTAAGTCTCTGTTGTTCTATTTATCAATAAGACTCAGGAGTCAAAGGCTGGAGTGAAAACCTGATAGCTCAGAAAGGCTGAGTAGCACCTAGCTGACCTAGCTTTTTGCCCAGAGACACTGCAAGAAATGCATCTCTTCCCTTGTCCCAGAACCAAGAAGCTCAAACTCTAGTCCCTGCTCTTTCCTTCCTGTGCATCTTCTCTACCCAAATTGCTGGCTTCTCGATGGTCAATTCTGGTCAGTTAGCCACTGGCTCTACCCTCTGATTCAAGGTAAAACTTTATTGGGCAGTCTCCGGAGTGTCAGAATGCTATCAAAATATCCCACAACAACCAAGTAAAAAATCATGTATTTTAGAAGCCATGTTGAATGGAATTATATCATGGTTTTGATTTTCATTTCGTTTGAGGGACAGCTAGTGCTCTGAAGACTGTCAGCTCGCCTCAGTATGTGCTCTGGGTAGTTAAATGGTTCTTTCCAGCATTGCTGTATGCCTGAGAGGATGGGTGATTTTCAAAGATGTATAAGAACTTTCAAACAAATACGCTATTTTTAAAATTCTAGATAGAAGGTAACATATTTACAAAGCACATAGCTACTGGCTCAGCAGTTGCTAATGGGCCCGTAAAGTAATGTGTCCTTTATTTTTCTTTGATGAGCCTTAATCACATTCAGAACATGACATCATTTTAAAATTGATGTCCTTTGAACCTTTGGAACTGGCACAGAGCAATTGCTGAGGAATAACCAATGATAATACGGCCAAGCCACCTATTCCGAGAGATAACTGAGGCAGTGTCCTCCTTTCATGCATTTTATCCCATGCCATTCTATGGTACATGGTCTATTGAAAGGGGAGCTTTGTTGCCTAACTTTCTTCCCTCTTTCTGCTTTCTGATGCTTGATTTTATTTCTTTGGGAACCTATACCGGTCACTTTTTTTTCATGTGTAGTGCATTTCATTCAACTGAAGATATATATTAGTGATGAAAATTCTAAATTTTATTAATAATTATTTTATGTTCACCAACACTTAAGCCTGCTAAATATATGTTTATTCATTGAGATGCCAGTTTATAAAATTACACATATTCCACAACTCTGTGAGGTTCTGAAGGTGTGCTCTGCACCCAAACTCAAGGCCAGTACAGTGGCATAAAGTGATGTTATCTGGCCTCATAACTCTTGCCTCAAGTGCTGACTTGCAGACATTCCTGGAAGAGGAGTAAGGGTGGAGGGAAACAAGACCATTTTGGGTAGGTTGGATTGAATTGTGTAGTCCTTGAATGCTATGCCATGGAGCATGTACAAATTCTACAACAGACCACAGAGCACGGGTCAGATCTTAGCACTAGAATTCTGATGGGTCCTTGGTGGGGGATTTGGACAGATAAGCAAGACTGCTGAATTCCATGGTGCTTGAGGAGAGATTTGAGAAGGGATGAACAGAAGCAGAAACACAAGAATGGGGAGAAAGTGAAAAATGTGGGAATTTAGTTTGGAATAAATATGTTTCCTATTCCTATATTGTTAGGGCTGATGATTTAAGAATTTAGTGATTGTAGGTGAACTATAATTCTATTATGTAAAGTACACACATGGAAAAATAAGCAGTCATTATTAGTTCACTTGGAAATATTTTGTGAATGTATTCAGATTTGGAATCATAAACAAATAACCTGCTATGATTAAAGAGTGTTTTTTTTAATGGAATCTCAAGGTTGACGTGAGATTCTGTGACATTTAGTAGAAATATACCTATTGTTACAATATGGAAATCCTCACCAATCTCCCAAAGGTTGCTGTTCTAGAGTCTGGGATTCCAAATTGAGAGAAATTGTGACTTGTTTTTAAAGTAGATTGAAAAAGTCAAGAGATACATGTCTGAGATGTATTTCCTGTTGTAGCATTCACATGGCATGGAGAGGAAACTTAGCAATGGTTAGAGGAACTTTTTGTTGTAAAACATTCCACATGGAGAGTAATTGCTATGGTCTGCTAATCTTAATGTAGGTAGGAAAAAATGTGGGAAGGTGGGAAAGAGAAAGCAAAAGCTTTGAATACAATGATTGATTATATAGTCAATTGACAATGATCTTAAATGAATGTGGAAAGGGGAATTTTAATTTAGAATCATATGCTAAGGTATGAATTTTATATGGACATCTTTAAATTAAATGTTTGGTCCAGAAATTTGGTAGCATTCTAGAGTTTGTTCTTTGCTTACCAAATTTTTAGTTCTCCGCAAGGTCACATAAAGCTTCCACAGTGTCTTGTCCACTGGGATATTGGTGCTTCTGTTCACAGCAGGTTAAGATGAGGAAGCGAGGAAAGCATGCAAGATGATGAGATAAAAACAAACTCCTGTAAGGGTGAAAGCTGGGTTTGCAGGGAGTGCTGCCTGGGATTGTAGAATCGTGTCGTTTTCCTTTATTGGAACCTGTGAGATTTTTATCAAATTATCAAGAGGGAGTCAGTTAAAAGGATATAATAAGTATGGATTCCCATCCATTTGAAAGCTAGGATTTCTCTCAGCCTCTCTAATCATGGCTGGGTTGCCTTGTGTCTGGGTCACTGCCATGGCTCTTTGCATGTTGCGTCTTACATATTTGGGGACAGTGTTTCTAGGCATCATTTTTTTTAACAATATCCAGCCCACTTATATTTGGCAAATTTAAAGAAAATATTCAATTTATCCTATATTTGTGAGTTCAAGGTTTTATATCTAATTTATCTTTTATCATGACTAAGGAACACTATAACTGTCTAGTCTTCAACTTGCATCAAAGACCTCAGAAGGATATAATATTAACTAAGTAAACAGGAAATGCATTGTAAGCAACTTCCAAAATTCTGGAAATGACAGAGATAGCTGGCTGCCTGGATATTCATCCAAAGTTTCTCAGCAATGTTGAGGCATCCATCTTCAGCCTACAGGCCTAGAGTCTCTCAGTTGCTTCTCTCTATATGCTATAGAATATTTGGCAGTCTTTTCTCTGCGAAGCAGGAACCTGAAGAACCATCTCGTCTTGCAAAGTACAGTGGTCACCTTCCTATGGGTCCTGCACATCCAGTTTATATAGCATCCTGTCAAGCAATTGAAGCAAGGGCACTTTTCTGCCCAGTGTCTAACTTTTGCCACAAAGAAAGCAAACTCCATAATGAGTTTCTTCAACGTCTAGGCATCACTTTCTCTTGGTTCACCTTCTTTGCCTTTTCAAGGCCTTCCTGCTCAATATCCACTTATGAAATAATAAAAGGAAAGCCATGCAAATAAATACCTATGAGCTTCAGAGACTGATAAAAAGGAACCTATCTACCTTGCTTTCTAGTGTAATAATCTAAAAAAATGTGCACAATCATTAACAGTTGGTATGAAGATTTGAGTTACTTTTCACAGCTGTGATAAAACACTGTGGTCAGAAGCAACTTGTGAAAGAGTTTACTTTGGCTGATGGTCCCAGAGGGAGAGTCCAAAATGGCAGGGAGAAATGGCAGTGAGCAACTGGAGCAGGAAGTTGGGTGATCAAAGTGTCAGGTCAGCGTAAACATAAAGCAGAAAGAGTGGACTGGAAGTGGGTCAAGGTAGGGGTTCTCAAAGACACCCAGTGATGTACTTCCTCCAGCAAGTTCACACTAGCTCCCCAAACTTGAGCCTATGGGGGGAATAGTCTGATTCAAACTACTACAGCATGTTTATAGAAACTACTACCCAGACTATCGAGCTACTGTTATCTGTACAGAAGTAAAGGTAAGCTTTCAGCGTTTATTGAAACATGAATGCAACATCCCATGTCCTCAAGATGCTTCCAGTTCAAAAGAAAAACTAAGAACCCTAGACTTTTGGGATTGGAATGACAGGCCTGCTAAGGCAACCTCTTTGCTGTAGAGATGGGAAGATTTAATTAATGTTGCTGTTGATACATTGGCTCCTGCAATACAATATGTATAGAGATAAATGGCGATGTTACATCCTCTTGCATGCCTTTTTCTTTATCATCTAAAATAACATTTTTCATTTGTTTTTCTCATCTATATTCTGGTCTTTTCTAGAGACATTTCACTCATTAAGACCAGGATCAACCAACAGGTCCTATTAGTTTTTCACAAATTATTTCTTCCTTATTATAAATTATTTTAATTCCTTGAAAGTAGTTTTCTAAGAGGCCACTCGTTGCCTGAATACAGTTGCTATATGTTTTTAAGCTTCATATGTGGAACATTCAAAACTGCCTGCCATATACACATATAAAATATTATTTTAAGAAGCCCAGGGCAGTGGTGCAGCCTGTAATCCCAGCACTTAAAACCAGAGACAGATGTGTCCTGGGAGCTTGTAGCATGAATCTTAAAGAGTCTTATTAATAAGATCAAACTTGAACCAGTTATTGGGGTGAACACTGGAAGGTTAGAGAGACAGAATAAGCCACAGCTATCTCACCTCACCGGATCCTCAGCTGGTCTTGCTTCCTCAGACTGGAAGCCTCTATGTCCTCATATCCGAATGGCTCTCAGCTGAACTGCTGCTTGAAAGCCTGAAAGCTTAACCAGGCCAAATGCTTCTCCAGGCCAAATGCTTCTCCAGGCCAAATGCCTCTAGTTTCTGGTCCTCACGCCTTATATACCTTTCTGCTTTCTACCACTACTCCCTGGGATTAAAGGCGTGTGTCACCATGCCTGGCCATTTCCGATGTGGCCTTGAACTCACAGAGACCCAGAGGGATTTCTGTCTCTGGAATGCTAGGATTAAGGGCGTGTGCTACCACTGCCTAACCTCTGTTTAATATTATGGCTATTCCGTCTCTGACCCCAGATAAGTTTATTAAGGTACACAATATTTTGGGGAACACAATACCACCACAGGAGCTCATTGGCTACCCAGTCTGGCCAATTGATAAACTTCAGGTCCAGTGAGATGCCCTGTCCTAAAGTAAGGTGGAGAGACAAAGAAGAGGAAACACTAACTTTTAACCTTCACATGAACATCCACCTGTATGCACACACACATGCACACACACGGGATGTCCCCAATACAAAAAATGAAAGACAAAAATACCCCTAAAACAACCTTGTACTCAAGAAATCCTAAATAAGAGAACATTCATTCTTCTCTCTGTCGAAATTGGCTGTTCATGAATGAACAACTAAAAGATAACGCAATCAGCTTTCCTATTCATCATTTTTAAAGAAATCACATCCCCTGCCCAATACTCTGGTTCTTCCCATTCATAATGGATGACTAAGCGTTAGCACATGAATGTTATTGCTGGTTACTTAATGACAACTTCTGGCTCTTAACTAATGTTTATGAAAACATTGAACATCAATGCAAGGCTGATTTATCTGGGGGTATATGTGTTCAGGAGGCCTTAATGGGTCATGCAACTATGGTGATATTTTTCTTTTGTACCAAAATGTTAATTGTATGTTAATAAATAAAGTTGCCTGGGGGTCAGAGCTATTAGCAAGCCATAGGAAAGCAGGGCAGTGGTGGTATACGCTTGTGATCACAGCACTTGGTAGACAGAGCTAGGTAAGTCTCTGTATGTTCAGGGATACAGTCAGCATTGGATACACATGCCTTTAATCTCAATACCAACCATGGAACACCTGGAGGTCTATACAGACAGGCCGTGATGAGGCAGTCCTGTGGTTGGGTTTACAACCAATGAGAAGGCAGAACAGAGACTATATAAAGACTTTAACACAGGAAGTAGCGGCTCCTTCGGAGAGGTAGGATCACTGCAGGAGGAAGGGTAAGGTTTTAGCTCTTAGCTCTGACCTCTTGGCTTTCTTCTTTGCATTGGTTCTGTGTTTCTTATTTATAAGACGGTTGGTTACATCTACATGCAACTTTTCATTTCAGGTCAGTATCTAATATCCATTTCTCCTGCTGAAATTCACAACAGCATAGTAGGCATGTATTTAGCCAGCATGGGTATTCTCTCTTGAGACTCAGTCATGTTAAATCCCAAGGAAACTATTAAAACCGAGCTCCTCCCCATGTCTTGCTAGTTGCAGCAGGTAAAATCAAACAATGGTATTAAAATATGATTTTTTTCATTTAGAAGATCCACCCACAACTATTATGTAAATATGAATTGAAAAGGAGGGAGACGAGGTTTGGCTAATAACACCAGTGATCCATGAAGTATTCATGAAGGATGTGCTATTTGAGCTAGACTTCAAAGAATAAGTTGGTGTTTCTATGCTATACAAGGGTGTGTGGGTATTGGAAGGTAAGGAGCCACCTTGTAACAGGGTACTGCAAAGTGCTAGTTCATGGGGACTTGGGAACCACTGTAGGTTTGTCTGTGTGGCCAGTTAAGGGGATGTTGTAGGGAGACAGGGTATGAGTTACTGGGTAAGAAGCAGAGGCTAACTTCAGAAAAATGGATGGACAGTCCTAAGGCATGTGCATTGAGCTGTAAAGAGTCTAAAAGATGACTAGTGATTTCTTGGATGTGGGCTTTAGAAGCAAATTTTGGCTGCAGTAGTATGACTGGGAGGCTCTTCCTTTCCTTTACCGCCTTACTCAAATTGTTTCCAACCTCACACCTGTTTTTGTCTCCCATGAACTTGCCCCTCCCACTTTCTTCAATCTTGGGACTCAAACCCAGAGTCTCATGGACGCAAGCCCTCTATCACTGAACCTCATCCACAACTCTGTTCCTTTCTTCTCACATTTATAGTTTCCATGTTTTTAGCCTGTGTATCCCCCATTAGAATACATGCCTGATCACAGCAGATCCAAACTCATTTACTACTCAATTCTCCACTCCTAGGACATTTGAGTGCTTGTCAAAATTTGCTAAGACTGTAGACAATTATAGCCTTATACAGTGTTACAGTTATTAGTAAGATTAGGTTGAAGTTGAGAGAAGAACTGACTTAGTCAAAGGACCCCCTGAGTACCAGGAACACTCCAGAGATGGAATGCAAGAAAGGTAGGGGTGTGTGTGTGTGTGTGTGTGTGTGTGTGTGTGTGTATGTATGTATGTGTGTGTTTGGAACATTCACTGCGTGAGAGACAATTGTGGAGAGTGATAATTTTTCATAGAACAATCCAGAAGTATTTCATGTCTAGCCAGAATTACCCTTGGCTGTCTTGCCATCCAAAAGTCTCTTTAAAAATCCACATAGGTCTACTGTTTTATCTGCTTCCCTGAGAGAATGATAATAATCATGTGTAGCATTTTTTTTCACATTTATGAAAGCCAAGCACCATTTTAATCACTATTCACATGTGAACTCAAACGTATTCCTTTCTATAACTCTGTGAACACAGTACTGTGGTAGTTCACTTTGACAGGTGAGGAAACTGAGGCACAGGTGGTGAAAAGGCATACCCAGCGTCACTTAGCTAATTAGCTAGACAGGTAGGTGACAGAGCCCATGTTCTTAATCATTCCACCACACTGCCTCTCAAGACCCAATTCACCTGAAAGAAAAATGAATGTCTCTTAGTTGAAGCCAGACAAAGCTGTTCATCAGCTAGGCAGACAGAGAGGTCAGGCTGTCCTGCCAGGGGAATGCCCTGGAGAGATTGTCCTGACCGGGAACAAACCTAGGAGGAATTTTCTTTTCAAGGAAAGAGATACTTGATTGGATCTTTGCCTTTTTGCCCTCTTTAGATCACTGGCAACCTGATCAAAGTCAAGGCCATCTGAAAATTGAATTAATAGTCTGTTTACCCCCTCTTTCAGGTCATTTAATGAGGGCTCTGGGCTCAACCCTGAACTTCTCATTGAACCTCCCTATCCAGAGCCCAATAGGTTGGCTCTATTGACAGCATTTTGATCAGCATTACATGTGTCAAATGCATGACTTACAGCAACGTCCATGCTTAATGCTTTTCTTATGTCCAATACACTGACTACACACCCCACCCTTTTATCCTACTCACTTTTTCTGCTAATTTCTTCTATTTGCTTTTTATTTTCCCCAATATTTTTAGTACATCATTGTATTGGTGACAAAGAAATTATTATTTGTAATAAATCTAGAATGCAGTCCCTCCTTTCTTTAAAATTCATGTGAAAGAAGGTAACCAAAGCAAATGAACGCTGAGTGACCTCTCCTGGTATAATTCCATGGCATATTTGTAAACTCAGAGGTGTGAATTGCTATTATTCTAAAATGAAATCTGTTCTGCAGTGTCTTGATTTGTGCGTTTGGAAGTGTGGTAAAATGTTTAAATCTATTGACTGTAAAATCAAATTGCCCAGAATCACATCCTTGGCTTGCTCTAGAACTGTGTGACATTGGGCAAATTACTTAACAACTCTCAGTTTCAATTTCCTTAGCTGTAAAGTGAAGATATCTCTGAGAGTGTTTCAAGGATTACTTGAATTAATACAGGTTAAAGTGTATAAAACAGTGTCTTGTGTCTGAGAAGGTGTACATGATGTTAAGTATTGTGAGTGGAGTTTGATGTGTTGCTTTTACTTTGGGAAATAAGCTTTCTTTGTCACTAAAAGTTATAAAATTCTTTTCTTTACAAAAGTTATTTTAGTCCCCATGACAGGCTGAAGTTGGGAATTGAGTATGATGCACTCTTAGTTCTATGCTCCTTTTATTGCATGGTCAAAAGAGGCAGCCCCTGGTGGGGGTGAGGGGGTGGCTGTCTTTGGGCCTCTTTATAAAATTATGATCAGATGACATACAAACCCAAAATAAGAGTTTTCCAATATTTTGCTCTGCTTTTAAGAGTCAAATAGTCATTCAAAACAGGATTTTCTTTATGCTATTTTGAAATTTCTGTTTAATTTGGTGGGAGCTGTTTTATTTGTGGGTAAACATGGGAAGACCTAGGACAACCCAACTGGGATGTAGGTTCTCCAAGGTATAGGGAAAGCAGCTAGCTTGTCCTTCTTCAATCCCAAGAGTGCACAGTGCCATCTGCTGGCAGATCTCTGAGGAAAACTACACTGTCATGATTCTTTCCCAGTAATTTTCTCCATGATTTTAAATTGCATCTTCCGCTTGGTTGAAATGTAACAAATTCAAATTATAGCATCTTGAAATTCCCTTAGAAGTATGATGATCCATTTGATTTTCTTCAGAAAAGGTGGACCTTTCACATGGATTTTCACAAAATTTCATCAAATACACATGGATGGGTGTGAAAAGGATTTGGCATTTTGCAGAGGATGGCTGTATGTCATTTTGCTTGATTGAACAAACTGTCTATGAGGCTGGCAGGGCAATTATGATTACAATTTCACAACAAGAAACCTGAGGCCCAGAGTGGTTAGCGAAGCATTCCAAAGTCCCCTAGCTTCTTGTGGAAAAGCTGGAACCAGAATCCAAGCCTTTGAACATGTGACCCCACACAGCTGTTCTCACTCTGTCTGGTTGTTCTCATCCTCTCTGTGACTCAGTGTGAAAACACTCTACCTGTGGCACTGGTGGGCATGGGAAGCTGGAAAGCTGCAATATTACTAAGCATACCTTGAAGGTGAATCATATATGGGAGTCAACCAACTTTCTTGATCCCCCAGAAGCATGTTGGGTAAGATCTAGAGCTTTGCACATTATAGACTGCTACTGTTGGTTTTTCTCACTAAAAGACAGTAGTGCTATTGTGTTTTGATTATTTTTAACCTGTGATAATATAGTAGGAATTTTAAGTGATGCTCTTCCTTAATTGATGGTTTTCAGCAAAGCAGCCTGCTACCCAATTACCCTGGCATGTTAGTGACTTTTGTTAAATTCTGTGCTTTTTTCTGGTGAATGTTAATTTGACTCTTAAAACAATGCCCTTTTACTCAGCTTGATACTATTGCTGTTGGCATTAAGAATTTTTACCATTATACTTCAGTGGCACTACGTTGATTTTTAAATTCATTGACTACAAATGGAATGTCCTAATGTAGGGTAGTCATACATACTTTTGATGTTCTACCTCACATGTCACAAGCTGCATGCCATTGTTACCACCTTTGCTTCACTTTGTGCCTCTGAGGCTGTGATTCTCAACCTTCCAAATGTTGTGACTCTTTAATACAGTTCCTCATGTTGTGGTGACTCCCAACCATAAAAATATTTTTGTTGCTACTTCATAACTGCAATTTTGCTGCCAGGAATCGTAGTGTAAATATCTGTGTTTTCCAATGGTCTCGGACAACCCCTGTGAAAGAGTCATTCCACCCTGAAGGGGTCGTGACCCATGGGTTGAGAACCACTGTTCTAAGGTTTTCCACTGTGACTGCTTTCTGTAGCAATCATGACTATGGCTCCTCCCCCTGTTATTTCCTGTTTTCTAGAAAGTAATCCACTTTTTCTTCTGTACTTCAAGATTTGTACTTCATCACTGTTGCTTGATTGTTAGCATTACTTTTACCCATTCGAAAAGAAGACCAAAGGCATTTACACCTCATCTCCATTCAACTAAACATATTCTCCCTTTGTGCACGAAGCTATGCCTCTAATTGGGAACAGCCGCCTTACAGGAAATCTTTTGGAATGTCTATGAGTCTCTGGAGGAGAGTATCCTCGACATATCTATCTGCCTTTAGACTTCTACTTTTATTGGAACTGTAACATTAAGATAATTAATCTACAAAAGGAGGGTGGGGAGATGCTGCCTCCAGTTAGGCAGTATGGAGTATGTTGTAACAGAAGAAATCGGCTCGTGACAAAATAGGCCGTACATATCAATGCTTTTGTCTAGCATTCAGCTTTCTGTATGTTGGATTGGCAATGACCCTTTTGATAGGAATGAGTGCTTTTAGTTTTATTTTCTGTAGGTGTGGTGCACACATTTATTATTTCTTCCCTATCACAGCTTTTAAGCCTTTATGGATTTTTCTTCCCACAAATGGCCCTTCCCTCATTTTGGGTCCTAAGTCTGAGCAATTTGCCAGAATGAGTTAAATCTTTAATTCTTTGCACAAGATTATGAGATAGTATTTTTTATATTGCTCGTTTGATTGGAGCTCAGAGAAATGAAGAACTGCTAGGCATCAAGGGATTGAACCATGATGATCTGGGACAATTAATGTCTGGTGTCTTTAATCACTACATCTCCCCCAGTCATTCTTTATATGACACATTTACTGGGCTCTTTGCTCTCCGTTATTTCTTAAATACTGTTGTGTTTGTTGACTACCTCTCTTCTATGTCCGTACACAATAAGTTTAATATGTTGAATATCCTTTAGCCTAGAGTGAGACAACCTGGCCATGGGTCACCTGTCTATACTTCTGGGCAATGCAAGGGTTCATCGCTGTTTTTTTCTTTGTTTTAGCTTATCTTCTACAGCTGTCTAGCTGGATCTTTCTAATCTATGCACATACATGTGTACATATATATGTTTACAAATACATGAATATATATGTGCATTTTTCCACTTAAAGGGGCCATAAAACTTTTCTCATTAGATTATGCTCTGTCTTCTTTAGCATGTTCTAGCTTAGACTGACATTTCACATCCATCTTTGGTAGCTTTGTAAATGCTATGTACAATTTGACTATGTAGCATGCCATCTATCAGTCTTCACTTAAGGTCTACAATGTTGAAGTTGTTCCGTACAGTCATGCTAGAATCTTGAAACATCTAAATAGAGATTCCTTGGCCTGTTTCTTGGTTAATGTGGCAAGTCAGAGTTTCCTGGTGGGTGAGTCTCATTCTATGATGACTGAATTTTCTGTATTTTCTGACCTTCCTTCTATAGCATTAAACTTTTCTCTGCAGCTCTCAGACTTGCTGTTCCTGCCGTCCAAACCTCCTGGATCTCAAGTGCGATTGTGGTTAGCTTTCATCCCTCTTTTAGTTTCTGTTAGACGTTTGGACCCTTGTTCTGGGGAATAGCTAGTAACGAGAATCCAGCCGGGTAACTCTGCCTTTGGCATTCCTGCTCGAGTTTGCCAAGTTGGACGGACTTTCTTTACACCCGCTTTGCAGTAGCTTAATCAGAAGATATAATTACAGTGCGCTTTAGATTCCTGTGTGCCAGGAACGCACTGTGTGGTTTAGCGTGTTGCTTACGGTCTGCAGGCTTCATCTTCCTCCTCTGCATAAAACAGAGTTGACCTAACGTTGCTTTCATTCCAATAGCTGTACTACTAAAGCACACACAATCACTTGGAGAAATTCTAGCTTAACTTTCAAAATGAAATGAGATGACAATCAATTGAGCTTGTCAGAGATGAATCCAGGACTGACATCTCTGATATGTACTTGTACTTACTGTCACCTTGATGCTGTATATTCTGAAGGACATCTATCCTACAATAATCCTAAACAATCATTGCCCCAGCTGCTATATCCTGGGAGACAGTGGGAAAGTCCTTGCTGACCCACAGATAGACCACCACAGCTTCTACACAGAAGTTCCTCAACCAAGATAGTATACGTTTGCCAGTCACCTGGACATGCCTGCTGGACATGCCTGCTGGACATGCCTGCTGGACATGCCTGCTGGTGTCTGTCTCCTTCCAGCATGGTGTGGCCACTCAGAGGAGGGCAGAAAATCACTAGAGTCATGTTCTTGTATTTGCACTAAGTGAGTGTTGTGTTATGTGTAGTCATGTGAGAATGTGAGCCTGCACACATGCGTGCATACAGGCGTGTGCAAGTGCAGGCACACACAAGTGCAGGCGCGCGCGCGCACACACACCACAATTCATTTAGTAAACCACTTCTTAACATGTCTATGTTTATTTTTCTCTGTAGTTTATAAAAGTCAGTAATCCATGTATCTAAAGATTGCTCCAAAACAAAGGATAAATTACTTCATTTTGGAGATGGGTTTAAACTAAATTTGAAAACAATGTAAGTTGACCCATCAGACAGGCTGGCATGGCTGATCTCTTGAATGTTACATGTCCCTTGAAATCCTCTGCATTGCCTTTATTATAGCAACTGTCTGCTTTGTCTCCAGGTAAATGAAATCTACCACGACGAGTCCCTTGGAGTGCATATAAACGTGGTCCTGGTGAGAATGATTATGCTCGGTTATGCAAAGGTAAAATATCTTACAGTGTATGGCCTGTGAACATTAGAGACTGAGTTACCCAGGAGAAGACTGAGTTGCAAAACTACCCCCAGTCTTATATAAACGCACGGTTATACCAAACTGGGAAGAAGAATCTTCTAAAATAGGAAGAGATCTCTAAATTAGAGCAACTTTTTTTATTAGAGACAGGTCTTTATATAGTCCAGGTTGACCTCAAACTTCCTGTGAGGTCAAAGATGGCCTTGAACTCCTGATCCTCTTAACTCTACTTCCTAAGTGTTGGGACTCTAGGCATGCACTAACATGTCCAGTGTATACACTGCTGGGATTGAACCCAGAATCTCTTTCACACTAGACCAGCACTCTACCAACTGAGCTACAACCGACCCCTAGTTAACAACATTTTAGGTGTGAGGATGAGTAAGTGAACATGAGTGGATGACATCAAGAGAAAGGAAAATCTCCTTAGCCTATCGCCATCAGGTTGATGACCTGTATATCCATTCACTGTGTCTATGTGTAGTGTCCATTTATATGGCAGTTACTTTCAGAGCACTTGGAATACACCAGTGAAGAAAAGAGAATTATCTTTTGTTTGATTTATTTAAAACAATGTTTCAAATGGATATATTTAAAAGTGAGGCACCCTGAATATTTTTTTTTCAGTTAAGGAAGCTTTAATCCTTCTGAAAATAGAAAGTTGGACCAAAATGTATACAGTAGCCATTTTTGACATAGAATCAAAAACCTATATCTATTGATACTGGATGTGTCTGTGTCCTTGGAAAAAATCAAATTCCTTTGAGAAGCCCGAATAACTTGACAACTTTTATGTTTAAAACTATGCCTCCCATAGTTAATCTTCCTGATTAAAACTGCTAGTGAGATTGTGCACATGGGAAACCGTAAGCCTCCATGTGATTGCATTTCTTCATGTATCTATCATCCTCATATCCTCATCTACAGATACGCTGTCCCTGATCTTGACCTTCTCTTAAAACCTAACATACTCTGTGTTGCTACAGAGGAACAAGCTAACCCCAGCTGGAAGTCTTAATAGCCTTCAGTTGGTTATTAAATCATTTGTTTGGCGTACTGTATGAATAGCATATAACAGACCAAGCTAAGTTTATTAAGAATGTAAACACTGATAATAGCATTTGCTGAAATTTCACAAAATTCTGGACCCTTTATCCAATTAGGAATTCATTTGTGATTCCAGATTCAATTTTTCTTTCTGTTAGAAACATTCTGGAAGGGAGAAACCCCTGTGTTCTTAAAGGATGGGCTCTTTCACTCCTCAACTTTTTAGCTCCATACTGCAGTGTGAACTTTATATATACACACACACCCCCACTGAAGTTATCCGATAAGAGACCGAACCCTATCATTCCATGAGGTTAACACGGTACTTTTCCCCATGGTGAAGCTAATGTCATTTTTTTTTTTTAAAGTTTTTTTTTTTTGTTTTGTTTTGTTTTTCGAGACAGGGTTTCTCTGTGTAGCTTTGCGCCTTTCCTGGAGCTCACTTGGTAGCCCAGGCTGGCCTCGAACTCACAGAGATCCGCCTGGCTCTGCCTCCCGAGTGCTGGGATTAAAGGCGTGCGCCACCAACGCCCGGCGCTAATGTCATTTGACTGTACCCATACACTGAAATTTGACCAGTCTTGCCAAGTCTTGAAAGAACTTATCTTCCTCCCGCATGTGATTATTTCTGGACCAAAAGAATACACAAAAATCTTAGCTAAGAGCTTTGACTGTTGTATCTCTAGAAAAAGTCTCATGCAAGAACCTTTCCCAGTATTTTTGTCTTTAATGTGTGAAATCTAAAGTTTGAACAGAATCAGTAAATATTTCAGGCTTCTGAAATTCTCCTCCAAATGATTAGTACTGAGTCACTTCACAGTGGTAAAACCTGACTCAAACATTGTTATGCATGTGTCTATGGACTTTCACACAGGTAGTATGGAACCTCCTCACGGGGTCCTTACGGGCTTTAGAATTTCTAAATCAAAGTTGATTCCCAGAATAATATTTCTGAATCCTTGTTGAAATATTGTCCCCAAATCCAAATCACAAAACGCATGTTCACCATATTCTTTCCTTGTAGTCTATCAGCCTCATAGAAAGGGGGAACCCATCCAGGAGTCTGGAGAACGTGTGTCGCTGGGCTTGCCAACAACAAAAACCTGATCCCAACCACGCTGAACACCACGATCATGCCATTTTCTTAACCAGGCAAGACTTTGGGCCTGCTGGAATGCAAGGTATTACTGTTGCTACATAGAAGAAAAAAAATTACGGGCCTGGGTTTTCGAAAGAAATCTCAAGTCAAGCAGGTTGTGCAGATGTTTGTACCTCCCCACCACTTCCCACCAGCCACGAGCCAAGCACACATTTCCCCCTTTTGTTTCTTCCAACGACTTTCTGCAGAATCCACAATGTTAAATGCCACTTAAACACCATAATAAATTCTACTTGCCTTTAAAATAACGATTGGACGTTTGGGGCATGGTAGGGATGCTGTAACACGCAGTGTGATTTCCACTCACTGCTCAGAATGAGAATGGCTCCTGCCAGCAATCTCTTCCAAAGTCAGCTTACATTTATCGAATAAACGCTGATGTAGACTATGGAGAAGGACTGATGGTTTTCTTTTCCACATTGGTATGATTTCTGGCTCTCTCCATTAGAGCCAAGTTATGAAGGGTCATTTACTAAAACAGAAAGACAAGGCTGAGATGGAATGGTAGCCCTGGGCAGTCCCTTCCCTCTTTCCCAGGAGAATGCGGCTTACTGATAATAGAGAAACAAGGTTGCCCTGTTTACAGGAACACAGCTTTTTTTTTTCCTAAGCAAAGACCCAGTACTAATTATAATGAGGTTTTTATATTTAAAGTGGAAATAAAAGTGATTGTCATTGTCAACAGGATATGCTCCAGTCACAGGCATGTGCCACCCAGTGAGAAGTTGTACCCTGAATCATGAAGATGGTTTCTCGTCTGCCTTCGTAGTAGCCCATGAAACTGGCCATGTGTAAGTTACTGCTGACAGCTAGATAGAAAAAACAAAGGTTTTTTTTCCTCTTTGCTTTTCCACTGTTGTTCACACTTGAAGTAACAATGCATGCCAGTGTGAGTTCTCAGCCTTTGCCAAGAGCGAGGAGCTGAAAACAGTGAAGAGTCATGTGCTGAAACTCAATGAGTGGCTCTGTCTGGCCACGCAACCCCATGCCTTTCATGGCTATAGAATGAGAACAGCGTTTCATTAGGTACTGCTATCAATTTCAGGGTCTGTGGAGTCTCCAAGGAAGTCGTGTTGACTCTTAAAAATATGTCTTTCCCAGCGTGTGTTGCTAGAAAAGAAAGGAAGTCCGATCCGTGGCCCTGTGATTACTACCCACGAGGTCTCTTTTGTGTTCTAGGTTGGGAATGGAGCATGATGGGCAAGGGAACAGGTGCGGGGATGAGACCGCCATGGGCAGCGTCATGGCGCCCCTAGTGCAAGCCGCCTTCCATCGCTACCACTGGTCCAGATGCAGTGGCCAGGAACTGAAGAGATACATCCAGTATGTACCTCACTGCATGTCATGCCCTGCTGCACAGGCTACACACATGACATCAGAGGTGTTGACCCAAAAGATTCCATAATGTCATACGATGGTAGAAGCCATGAGCCTTGAACTCAAGCGTAGTTCTAGCCGGGATGGGGTTTCCCTGGGGTAGATGCCTTGTGACTGATGGTCAGATTTGAGCTTGCATGGTTCCTGCTTTTAACCCTGTCTATACCCTGAGGTCCTGCTGTGCCGGTGTTAGGGCCTGCCCTGCCACAGTTCACATGGGTTCACGTAGTGACATGAGCAAGACCACCACAGCATTCCTGTATCCCGGAGCGGCGCTTGATTAACTCTCCCAGAATTAGTAAAGATAAAAGAGGAGTTAAATAAAACCCAAAACCTTAACACCATGTTTCTGGGAACCTGCCCTGTGACCTGACAAAACTCCAGAGTATCTGAGCTAAGAGTCTTGTTCCCTTTAAGACCTGATTTCGATGATGAGAATTTAAATGTACTTAATGTTCTCCTCCCTGCAGTTCCTACGACTGTCTCCTTGACGACCCCTTTGAACACGATTGGCCCAAACTCCCAGAACTTCCTGGAATCAATTATTCCATGGATGAGCAATGCCGTTTTGATTTTGGTGTTGGCTACAAAATGTGCACTGCGGTATGTGACGCGCTGTCAAGTTACATGTCTTACCTGAACATCTGTTTGTGCAGCTCCGTTCGGGTGGGCTCTGCACACTCACTGGTACAAGTGTGAAAATATCTACAGTTATCTTGTATTTGCTCAGATGACTGAGCTAAACTAGATGCCTTAGGCATATAGCCTTAACTAATCCTCATGAGAGACAAGAGGTGAGATAAGGAGACCATAGGCTTTCATTATTTTAATTATTTCTTTTAGTTTTTGAGATTACAATATAATTACGTCATTGCCTCCTCCCCCTTTTCACCCTCCAAAGCCTCTCAAATACCTCTTCTTACTTTTTCAAGTTCATAGCCTTTTAAAGTAAAACCTATCATTACAGATATATATGTACACGTATTGCAGAAGTAGGGGCAGAAGAATGGTAAGGCTTTTACTTCTAGGGTGAAAACACCAAGATTGCAGAGGTTCTGAACCCACTCACGCCATCTCTTCCCAGCTGGCAAATAGGGAGCTAGCGGGACCAACAGAGGCGCTCCAGCTCAGAGTGTTGTGTCCCATCCCTCCTCTGGTGTTTCTTCCCTTCAGAGATGACATTGAGCTCTTCTATGGCTTGTTGGCCAGTATTCCGTCTCTCTGTGGCTATAGAAAATGATTATCCTGATATATCAACTCAAATGGAATACTGTGAAGTATGTGTGTGGTGTTGCACGCCCATAATCACAGCACTTAGGAGGCTGAGACAGGAGGATCATGAGTTTGAAGCCAGATTCAGCTACTTAGTGAAGGCAGGTCCAGCCTGGGCTCTGAAGTGAACCTCTGCTTTGGTGGTTTTAGTTTGTGTTTACTTTCCAGTAGTTAGTTGACACTATGACATGAATGTCGGAGTAGACCAGGTCTGACACTAAATCCATGAACTTGAGTACCATGTGTGACATCTCTGACTTAGTTTCCTTGTGTCTGAAGTGTGGACAATGATAGTATTTACCACTTAGAGTTTACGTGGGGATGAAATGTGATGATCTAATCAATGCACTTAGCACAGTGCAGGCCTATTACACCTGTCACTGATGCTTCAGCACGCCAATGCAGTGTTTATTTCTTGACATGTTACCACTTTGGCAATCAACTTGAAATGAAAATACCCTCCCCCGCAAAAAAACCATGACATGAAGAAAGTGTGTATAAAGTATGGTTGGCAAATGCCCCACTTTCTGAAAGTTCTGATGGCTTGCTTTTTTTTCTTCCAGTTCCGAACTTTTGACCCGTGCAAACAGCTGTGGTGCAGCCATCCCGATAACCCATATTTCTGTAAGACTAAGAAGGGGCCCCCCCTCGATGGGACTGAATGTGCTCCTGGGAAGGTGAGTGTGTCTGCTTGTGATTAGGCTTCATCGTGTGCTGCGCAGGAACCTTTCCAAGTCTAGCAAATGACACTCACTGCTGGGCTGTTTGCCTCATGGAGAACAGTGCCTGTGATTTCCTTCTAGTAAGGCTCTAAGATAGGGTACTACCTCCCGTGGATGCTACCACAAATTGCCACAAAATTGATGGTTCAAAACACTAGAAGTTAGTGCTGCCATAGCTGTGGAGGCCATGAGTCAGTTATACTGAGGTGAAGAAGTTTGATGTGAACAGGCCTGTGCTCCCTCCAAGGAGTGGAGTGACAATGAGTTCCTCCCCTCTCCCAGATTCTGGCTACCCTCCTCCCACACCATGGCCACACTCCTCTGACCTCTAACACAGTGGGTGTCTGTATCGCCTCTGCCCCTTTCTTGCAAGGATTGAGTCTTTTCGTGATGTTTTTAGCTACCTGGATACCTCAGGATCATCTCCTGAACTTGAAATCCTTAATCATGTTTGCAAAGAATCACTTACTAAATAAGGCCACCTTCACAGGCCCAGACATTAGGAGCTTTGCACACTGGGAGGACCAGACCATTTGGCTAACTGTGGCCAAGAGGAAAGGCAGTAGGGATAGCAGATCTCTGGCCCCACTAGTGGTGTCTGATTTACTTGCTGGCATGGCATCCCTTGTGAAAGTTGCCCAGAAATAAAGACATGAATTTATACAGAAGATTTGGCCTCACTCCTGGGGGAAAGATGCCCAAAGGTTTTAAATCTCAGATTGTGCAGTTGGGACTGAATGCTTCAAAACTGGCTGGATGCCAAGGTGTGCTTCTCTTAAGGGCAGAGAGCCCAAAACAAAGGCATGCTAAGAACGCGAGTTGAGGAGCCTTGACTACTCTAGAAATAATATATTGGAGATAGGACCAAATGCTGACAGAAAAGATTAATGCAACTTTTACCTTTTTAAAAGGATGATTTCAAACATACATGAACTATTCTTATATGAAATATGCATACTAATCAAAACCTGTCATTACAAGCACTTACATTTTGTCTGACACCATGACAACTACCATTTTACATAGTGTCTTGCTTTTGGAAGATTTAGTAAGTTTTCAACTAAAATTAAGAGCAATAATGAGTAGAATTATTTTGGTTTATTAAAAAGTTATGGTACAGTAGATTTTAACATCCAACTTCCCTACATACAATTGTATCATATTATACTTAAATGTATAAAGTTTTTTAAACTTTTTTGTCTATAGTCTATAAAAAAGGAATTGAAATTTTTGGAAAGAAAATAATCTATTCCCTTTGGATACCTACATGCTAAGTGCTGGGCAGTGTTATCACAGAATCTCCGTGGCATCATGGCTGTATTTACCCCACTTAGTTCTTGGACACATGTTGGCCCCTAAACAATCCATGAAATTTTATATATCTTGATTTTGCTTATCTAAAAGGTAAAAACTCATCATTTAACCTTCCTATTTCTCAGACTCATAAATTAACATTTTATATAGTTTTACCTAACTTTAGTTAACTATTCTTTAAGTTGAGACACATTTGCATGCCATTGTTTTAAAACGGGGCGTGGTAGCATCCAAAAACTCTAGGGTGAGCCAAGCAGTGAGAAGTGAAGCAGAGGGAGAATGGGGTCTGCTGGGCAGGCTGAGCAGTCACTTGTGTAATTTCAAAACTTACCTGAGTAAACGTTATTTTCCCTTTAAAAAAGATTTATTTTTTATTAATGTATGTGTATATGAGTCTATATATGACATGTATGGACATATGAGTGGATGCCCAATGTCTGCATGGTACCCACAGAGGCCAGAAGAGGATATCTGATCCCCTGGACTTGGACTTATAGATGGTTGAGAGCTATCCAATGTGGATGCTCGAACATGACTCAGACCCTCTGCAAGAGAGCAGTGAGTGCTCTTAACCAGTGAGCTATCTCTCCAGCCCCAAATCTATCACTTTAATTTTTTTGTTTGTTTTTCAAGACAGGGTTTCTCTGTGTAGTTTTGGTGCCTGTCCTGGATGTAGACTAGGCCTGTCTCGAACTCACAGAGATCTGCCTGGCTCTGCCTCCCAAGTGCTGGGATTAAAGGCTTGCGCCGCCCAGCTGCCTATCTCTTTAATTTTATTCTAAAAATTATAAATCTAAGTTATCCTTTTGATAGGATACCTTTGTGCAGCAAATGCCTATGGATACTTTAAATCAGTATTAAACTGGAGGGAGAATAAAAAGTTGAAGACCTTCAAACACGTGTTTCTTGAATAACACCTTCAATGACTTTCATAATTATTTTTTTTCCATTTTCCCAAGTGGTGCTATAAAGGACACTGCATGTGGAAGAATGCTAATCAACAAAAACAAGATGGCAACTGGGGGTCATGGACAAAATTTGGTTCCTGTTCCAGGACATGTGGCACCGGAGTTCGATTTAGAACACGCCAGTGCAATAATCCCACGTGAGTATTACCCTGAACTTCCTGTTGCTTTCCGATAGACAAGAAAGTGATTCTGTGTTGTGCTATGAGTTTTTCCTTCTTTCATCCTGCTTACAAAATAGAGGATATGAAAAAGTAAGACAGTCTCTTTTGGATTAATGTTGCCAAAGTGAAGAGTAGTCAGTGATGTAAAAGAGACATTCAAATGAAGAGGAGAGATGTTTTGGAGAACTTAATGTTTGGAACTATTAGGGAGTTGAGCAGAGAGAGTAGAGACTCTGTGTCCTGTAAGTTGTGAAACATACATAAAGAAGCAACCGGCACTGAGTAAAAGGAGTATGAACAACTAAATTCCAGAAGGTAGGTCCAGCTGCTTTCATGTAGTCAAACAGAAAGATGGTGGCCAACCGGCAGGGACTCTGAGAAGAAAAGACATCCGTTCATTCAATCAGACAAAATTCATATGAGCCAAGAAAAAGTAATGGAATTATTCAACTTTGACACGCTAACTTGTCCAGCTGGGGTTGAACCTGTGAGCAGCCTTTTCTCTGGTAGAAGGATAGCTCTGAGTGTGACTTTTATACACACTGCCTTCACAAGAGGAGAGGATGCCAGTGTTAGAAGTAACAATACACTCAAAAGCATGACAGTAGGAGTTACAGGTTCACCACAGGCCATGGACTATTCTGAGAGCTTTAAATATGCCACCCCATTGAATCCTTTCCCCTTCCTTGTTTGGAAAACCATTCCATTTTGCATTTGACAAGGAGGAAGCAGAGACACGGGACTATATGCTCAGCATTTCTTTGAGTTGCACCTGCATGTTTTATACAAGGTAGAAAATACTTTCTTGAGTTACGTGCATGCTTTCCATCTGTGTATACTTCTGTCATGAATGAAACATACCATCTGAGAACTGCGTTAGGTTGTGTTTGGGGGTCTTTACCCCTTGGCAGAGAGAGGAGGGTGCATTCAGAGAGACTCTAGATGTTGGGAGTACGGCATCATTCAGCCTGTGCTGGCAGCTCAGACATGCTGGCTGTTGGCCAGCAGCACTGCATCTGTGAGCCTGAGCTGCTGGGCTACCGCCAGACAGCCTTTGAAATGTCTTTTCCCTAGGCCCATCAATGGTGGTCAGGATTGCCCTGGTGTTAATTTTGAGTACCAGCTTTGTAATACAGAAGAATGCCAAAAGCACTTTGAGGACTTCAGGGCCCAGCAATGCCAACAGCGTAATTCCCACTTTGAATACCAGAATACCAAACACCACTGGCTGCCGCATGAACATCCTGACTGTGAGTAGATACCGTTCTTTTTCCTGCTGCATGGATGGTCACTTAGCGTTGAAGCTTTGCTGACACCAGGCCCTTGCACTCTTGAGTCCAGTGTGGCAACATACGAAGAAGGGTACTTACAGAAGCAAGTCATTCTGGGTCCCCAAGAGTCAGGCTAAAGAATGCCTTTCTCCTGAGAGGTGGGGATTGTGACAGACGTGGTATCTGGCAAACAGCCCTGTCACCACTGCCATGGGAAATGACAGTGAATCACCTCATTCAACTGAAATCCTCAACTAAGAAATAACCACAGCAGGGGGAAAATCATCCATTTACAGCTAAGTCAAGATGAAAACAAACAAAAAAAACCCCCAAACAAGACGGCCATTTATTAAAACAAAGACTATGTAGCCTTTTCTAAACTTGTTATTAAAAATACTCTTGGAAATTTTCATCTAATGTTTGACTTCTTCCCATTATATTCTGGGTCAGATAGGCTCAAACTGAAATCTCTTATCATATCTATTAGACTGATCAATGTGTGTATACTACTGAATTCTATTGAGTGCTGTTCTAAAGGAAATGTAAGCATGGATAGGTCAAAGTTGAACACTTTAGAATAAATGCATTCTTTTCTAATTTACTTTAGTGAAGTGACTCACTCAGATTATCAATGAAGTAGATCCTACAAAGGCACACATATTGGCTGGGTGATAGGGGGAGAGCAAAGACCAAGGTGGTCAGTGTTCAGAATGTTACTGAAGTAAAATTGGCTTTGATTTAAAGCTTACTAAAAAGCTAATGTAGGTGACATCAAGGTTTGCCACCGTAACCTGCCTGGGATAGTCTCAGTCTATACCTGACTGATGTTCCTCTATTAATAGAACCCCTTATTATCTCAACAATGGCCTAGTTTAGATGACATAAAATAATTCATCATCCACATTAAAACAAATAGGCATGGTGGCATATCTGCACTTCTCACCTACTCCCTATTTTATTAATACAGTATTTCATTTGCTTTTCAGGCAGCCATATTGAAATGTTTTATCTTAAACTTTGCTGGTCAAATATCCTATTGTATGAAAATAACTAATATAAGCCTGCCTTTTCTGCAGCCAAGAAAAGATGCCACCTTTACTGCCAGTCCAAAGAGACTGGGGATGTTGCCTACATGAAGCAGCTGGTGCACGATGGAACTCGATGTTCCTACAAAGACCCATACAGCATATGTGTGCGAGGAGAATGTGTGGTGAGTTCAGACTGCTGCCTCCGTAGCATCCCACAGTCCTCCACAGTTCTACCTTTACTGTCGCTCATAGGCATGTTTGAGATGAGCATATGTGGGTGAAGCTTCCAGGTCAGCACCAGCTTGATTTTGAGGGATTCTGTGATTCATGTATGTGGTGTCTTCAGCCATAAGGTCTTCCCATCAAGTTCTGAAGGGTAACCCAGAGAAATGGCAACAACCTATAATGTTTGGAGAGGTCTATGGGACTATACTGACTCTCCTCGAAAAGAGGCAGCCCCTACCTGAAACTGGGCTTTTTATTTGTTAGTCTGTGGTGGTGTCTGAGAGAGGCATTGATCCCCCATTATAAAATAACTCCATGATATACGTATGTGTATTACATTTTAGTTTTGAATACCATTTTGAATAAAAGTCTAATTCTAAGTTTGTTTAAATGATTAATACAGACATTTTCCAAATGGTTCAAAACTTAAATACTGAATTTTATGTGAGAGCCAAAGTTGTAAGGAACAAAATAATTTATTGTCTCATTTAGTCTTCTTCTAATGCAGTTTATTTTTTGTTCATATTCAACTGTTACTGTGAAATTATTCATTTTGACTGGACCACTGTTCCTAACATCATCCGTTTCCTTTTACTTAGCAAAACTGAAGCATGCTAGTGTTACTCTAACAGAATACTGCACAGTGGGTAATTTATAGAACCAAAGAAAGCAAAGCTCATGCTAAATGAATTAGGTGTTTTGGTCTATGGTTCTGGAGCTGGAAAGCCCAAGGTGTGATGATGGTATCCATTTGTTATCTTCCTGTTGATTCATCCCTGCTAGAAGTTAGAAGGGAAAGAGAGACTAGGAACTTAGCAGAGGAAGGAGCGGGCACTCTTATGACACCCCCGTTCTCTTGAAGACATGAAAAGTTCTTTCATGAAAGCAAAGGCCTCATCATGACCTAATCATGGCAGCTTTTTGTTTATTTCATCTCATTGTTTTGAACTAGCATCTCACTCTGGAGTCCAGGCTGGTTCCAAACTTACTGTCGTCCTCCTGCTTCAGCCCTCCCAGGGCTGAGAGGAGACAGAAAGAAGCCCACCCTTGGCTTCCCCACATTTTAGTAGGCCCTTTTGAATTGGTGATAAAGTTTCCAACATGACCTGCTTGAGAATAGATATAAATGATGGAATGTTACTGTCATCATTTTTAACCCCTGCAGGATTTACTATTAAATGTATGTCCATTCCCCTACCCATTTTCATATCCAACTTTGTAAGCACAATGGTCATTTACTTGAGGGTCTTCCCCAGGCCAGAGAGCCTTCAGTAGTTACCCATTGACTGGAAAAATGTAAACCCAGCCTATCTTCAGGGCCTTGCACAGCTTGTTCCATGCAGAGCTGCCACAGCTCTTCCTAGCATGCAATACCCACCTTCTACCAGCTTTCACCTACATATAAATCTTGATCTCTAAATCGCCATCAATGTAAAATTTCATAACTGTTTGAACGTTTTCCAATTCTAAAATGCCTTCTCATTCTATTCCTTCAAGCCCCTGTGAGAGTCTCTGGTACTTTGGGGAACTTTATTTTGCATCCCAACTTACTTTTCAAAGATAACACTATTTTACAACTGACCACATTACTGTATGCCTTTATGAATATGAGAGCACTGTGCTATTGATTTGTAGATTTTTCTCCTCAGAATCAACTTACTTCTTTGCTCATAAATCTTGCCTGATGGATAGGACAATAATGTTGGGAAAATAATCCTGGGAAAATACTTCATTAGAACAAAGGCATTTATCATTTATTCTCTAGACTATGATTCATTTTGTTATTTGACATCACACTAGTTCTTCAAAAACCTGGGGCTTGAGAAATCATGACTAGAGTGAAAGTCTGGAACAAGCTTGCTGGCTGCATGCCATCACTAAATAAGGGGTGCATCATCATGTGAGATGTTGTTTGGTACTTGGCACATTGAAGTTAGCCATGTTTAACATCTTCTCTCCTCAGAAAGTGGGCTGCGACAAAGAAATTGGTTCCAACAAGGTTGAGGATAAGTGTGGGGTCTGTGGAGGGGACAATTCCCACTGTCGAACTGTGAAGGGGACATTTACCAGAACACCCAGGAAACTTGGTAAGATGAGTGTTCTCGTGAACTGATACCTTTCTATGCGATTTGTCATTTTGAAACATCTTTTAGAATTTCAGGATTTTTTTCAATAGTATCACAGAAATTAACAGATAGTTTTTAAAAAGTAGTTTAAATAAAAAAGACATGAATTCATACTTCACAGCCTTCCTGAAGAAAATAGCTACTAAATTGAGATAAGGGATACTGTATTGATTTTGATGCTTAGGGGGAAAAAAACCTATGTTATATGTTATTTTGAATTTAATCAAATGGACTAAAGGTTAATTTTGAATATATGTGGCACATAACTTATTGTCTGGAAATGTAAAATGTTATAAAACTTTAAAAATAACTCTTTAACAATGTTATATCATTTTCACTTATTAACAATGTTATATAATTTTCACTTCTTTTTATTTTAAGAGTGAACAATTTTATCTTTGTATGTTTATTATGGAGCTAGCATCTTTATATAGTGTAAACTTTAACAGCTTTTTTAAATGAATGAATTGTATGAAAAATGTGAAGAAAAATAAGAGAGACAACAAAAAATTAATCTGAGGTATAATTGCTCATATACATGACCTATTGTGCTCATTATACTATTTAACCTGAGTTAAACATATATCAAAGCTCCAAAAGATGGAAGGGAAAGCTATCCTCATACAATAGGTAATATATATGAATATTTGTAGTTTCATAATTTATATAAGGATTTCTATGCAATACATACAAACATTTATACAGTATAACAAATATCCATATATTTGATGAGGATTTATTGGAAAACTATTTCAGGAAATTTAGCAGCTAAAGGTAAATATGACATGAAGTTGTCATGAAGATCCTCCTAAACCTCCTCTGGCACTATCAGAATAATGTCTGATGGGATG
Organism: Peromyscus melanophrys; assembly: GCA_902168415.1. Classification (NCBI taxonomy): domain Eukaryota; kingdom Metazoa; phylum Chordata; class Mammalia; order Rodentia; family Cricetidae; genus Peromyscus; species Peromyscus melanophrys. The sequence continues at coordinate 13,428 of CABHPR010085768.1, read as the reverse complement.
CGAGAAGGCACAGAGAAATTTGGTTTGGGCCGGAAGTTGCCTCGCAGGTGAATAGCACTGGCTGCTCTTCCAGAGGCTCTGAGTTCTGTTCCCAGCACCCACATGGTGGCTCACAACCATCTATAGCTCCAGTCCCCTCTTCTCACCTCTACAGGCACTAGGCACACAAGTGGTGTACAGACATACATGGAGACAATACACTCATACACATAAAATGATAAAATAAATCTTCAAAAAAGAATTTGGTTTACTTTAATTGATTATAACTTATAGAAGAACACATAAAAATGTTATATTGGTTTTCATCCAAATGAAGTAATCCTTATTGTTTTAATTTTTTTCGAGACAGGATTTCTCTGTGTAGTTTTGGTGCCTGTCCTGGATCTCGCTCTGTAGACCTGGTTGGCCTCGAACTCACAGATATCTACCTCCCGAGTGTTGGGATTAAAGGCATGTGCCACCACCACCCGGCCATTTTTATACAAATTATACCCTGGCTACCTGACTCTGGTGAATTCTACTATCAGATTTGCTTTGTGATGTGCCATTTTCAACTATGGTCCCTGATCCTTAATGTCTTTGCTATTCCTTTAGGATGAATTATCAGGGTTTCTACTTTGAGATTTATTTGAGAGCAAATAATGCCACTTCTGGCTAGCTGTTTGCATTATTTTAACACAGCAAACAGAACTGAAGTACAAATGTTACACTTTTGTTACAATCAAATATAATTTTATCTGCATTGCTATGAGAGGCTGGAATGTTCTTGCTTTACTGAAGTTATATTTATTTTTCTATTTGGGGGTGTAGAATAATTGGTTTTATTTTCAGGATGAATTAATTTAAGGAAACCTCTTCTTTCTGCATTTCGTGTACTATAAGGATATGATACTGTTTTCAGACCATCTCAAAAAATATGCTAAACAAGAATCAAAGTTAAAAGAACATGTGAAGTGTCCCTTCACTCACTCAGATTCAGGGTGGTCAAAGACAATCTCGCCTCCATTTCTCTTCATGAATGTCCTCATAGTCATGCAATAGACTAACTAACCTTTTCCAACAGGCAAACATTTAAGCAAGAGATGCCATAAGGAACTCAAGTTTCTGGAAAATGAAATCTGCAAGTATTCAACTTCCAATCTCCTCAATCATTTTGCATTCATGCCCAGTCTTACTTTCATTGACTATTAACAGTCTATCAGCGTTTGCTAACTACTGTAAACGCATTTTGACTTGAAAAATTTAATGTTTCAGAACATGTTTTATATCTTACCCAATAAAATCTATATGGCTTATGGGGTAGTCAATGAAACAGCAAGACTTTGGTAAGCACGAAACCTCCACTAATTAACGACATTCTATTTAAGGGAAGACGAGAGGCGCGTTCATTTTACCCAAAGGAGCTCGTAATATTTCTCTTGCTGAAACAAGAGAAACTAAAAATGTACTGGGTAAGTTGTAGCACGCTGCAGAAAGATGGGCATCCATAAGTGACCTCACACTGATGTGCACTCCTGGGCATCTTAAGCATGTCGCTATTAGCTGTTGCTTACTCAGGCAAACAGTACAGCTCCTGTGTTGAACTGTACCTTAGGGTAAGGTGCTGAAAACCTTGATCCTAAATGACAACTACATTTACTTAGGACCCTAATAAACATTATATAAGAGTTGGGTAAGTCCATCTATTATAAATAAATATTAATTATACATATACAAATAATTTTTTTTTCTGATTTTGTCAGTAACTATATATTTCTATCTGGATTTCCTTTGGCATAAATACTGGATTATATGAACTAGATACTCCATAATATACTTAAAGCTTAGGTTGCATAATTTCCTATATTTGTTTTTATTTGAGACAGCATCTTCCTATATAACTGATTTCAAACTCAATATCCTCCTGCCTTACCTTCACAAATGCTGGGTTCTAGGCAGGCATCACTTTACCTGGATCTGACTCAGTCATTGTTACCAGCCATGAGATATAACACATCTACCTCTCAATTTGTTCTATTGTTGATTTATAGTCATGGACAAAGTTGTAAGTGATCCTTGATATAATTTTAGGGCTTATGGTAATGTTAAGATTTTTCCTATAAGAATATAAACTTCTAATAGTCAACTTAAGGCTATTAATTTATGTTTTAGTTAGTTAAGGCTATCAATTTATAATTCCTGGCTAAGAAAACTGAAGCTAGAGCATTTGTAAAAGCAGTACATGAAAGATAAAAACTGAATGCGAGGTGTGTATTAAGTATTTTTTTAAAGTGGGATTCTAAATATTAAAGCATTTCAATATCTGGAAGCTTAGCCATTTATAGTGACATAGGGTTTTATAACAATATGTAGGCAGAAGGAATATCTCATGTTCACCACCTAACAACTTCTATTAAAACTACCACTTAAAGGGGTAGTTATAAAAACTAGAATAATACAGGGCAACTCGGGAAAGCATAACTGTTTGCCTGAATTGTTGATGCGACTCATAGGTCAACACTGCCTATGAGTTTTCCTCCTCCTGGGTGGAATTTTTTTCCCCCTTGTGCAAGCTGTCTCAAGGCTGTAGAGTTCATTTCTGAGATGCACCTTTCAGTTTATGGATGCCCTCTTCTGCGTGCAGGAGTCGTAGGGATGCAGTGCTGGACTAACCATAGTGTTACCTTTGTTCTCTCTGCTTCCTCCAATATTCCCCACACATGCAAAAGGGTACCTTAAGATGTTTGATATTCCCCCTGGGGCTAGACATGTGCTAATCCAAGAAGACGAGGCTTCTCCTCATGTTCTTGGTAAGTGTTTCTGTCTGTCAGCGCTGCTTTTCCATGCACATAAACACGAAATGTCAAAGACACTCCACAGGGGAATATGTATGTGTATATGTATGTATGTGTAGTATACATACTATACACACAAGAATGAGGATTACACATAAATCCATTAAGTACATACTATGTGAAGTTTAATCATTTCTCCCAACTAGCCTTACATTAAAACAAATACTTAAAACTGAAACTTCAATTTTTGGTAGAAAAGGGATTAGTTCATAACTCCTGAGAAAATTTTACAAGTTTATATTTATTAATCATATTTTGCTCTGAGTTAGGAGATGAAAAAAATATGACATACCATTAAGGGAAGGCAATAGAAAAATTAAAATTTCTTTTATTTATATTTTATGTATGAGTGCTCTGCATGTACAACTCCATGAAACAAGAGGGCACCAGATCTCATTATAGATGATTGTGAGCCACCATGTGGGTGCTGGGAATTGAACTCAGGGTCTCTGGAAGAGCAGCCAATGCTCTCAACCTCTGAGCAATCTCTCCAGCCCCCAAACTTCTCATTTTTATGTTGGAAATGGCTGATGAATAGTTTTATATATTTTAGATAAATTTTTTGTAGATTTCAAATTCTTTGTAAATCTGCCACAGGAGAATTTTGCTATTTCAGTGTTAATTTTTCCTAATACCTGGAAGCTGTTTTCCCATGAGAGAAGTATTATACATTATAGTAACAACAGATCTATAATGAATTAAGAACTCTTATCAGTTGCTGAGTCATCTGGGGATTTTACTGTCATCAGGAAAGCTATTAGCCTGGAAATCATTTAGGCTCTTTAGGGTGGCTATCAATGTATTACCAATATTTAAAGAGATAGTTTGTATTAACAAAGTATCCATTATATCCAAAGGGTCCTAGCTTCCAAGGAAATGTATAGGATAAGTGAGTTAGAATCTGCTAATCTCTTTGACAATGTTTCCAAATGGGAATATTTGCAAACATTATTTTTTTGCCTGTTTAACCATTTGTATCTATCAACCTAATGGAAGGAATGGGGGAACCATTAGAACTAACATTCGTTTTGACTGCTTGATACTAATAAGGCAGAGACAGCAATGGTTTTTATTAATAAAATGGGGGAATGTGCTATGGCTCATCAGCACTGCCATATGATAAACGTGTGCCTATCACTCATTTCCCTTCATTTAGCTATTAAGAACCAAGCCACAGGTCACTACATTTTAAATGGAAAAGGGGAGGAAGCCAAGTCGCGGACCTTCATAGATCTTGGTGTCGAGTGGGATTACAACATTGAAGATGACATCGAAACTCTCCACACGGATGGGCCCCTACATGACCCTGTTATTGTTCTGGTACGTGCCATGCAACATGTATGTAGTTGGTATTGTTTATAATTTTATAATTTAACTTTCCTGAAAACATGCTTAGTTAAAATATACAGCTGAATATTTCCTTGCTTCTTTTTTGCAATTCTATTTATGTTTCCCTGTTCTGTGTGCAACATTCTCATACAGTTTAGTAAGTATATTTTACTTGAATAATTTATATTTAGTCACAAACTTACTATTTTCGATGTCCCCTTTAATCCACGATTATTATAGGGGGTTGGGGATTTAGCTCAGTGGTAGAAGCGCTTGCCTAGCAAGCGCGAGGTCCTGAGTTCGGTCCTCAGCTCTGGGGAAAAAAAAACATTATTTTTATTTAAAACAGGTTAATTATTAATGCGATCTCTTTCTACAAAAGGGGATATGATATAGATATATAGGATATAGAGATGATAGGATAAAAGGGTAGATTAATAAATCTACTTTTAAAGAACAACTTGTTTAAAATGTTTTACATTGGTATAGATTTTAGTTTATGTTTAAAATGTTTTACATTGATATAAATTTTAGTTTATTGATACAAACTTAAAGTTGATTTTGTTATACTGTGTATATATTTCTACTTTTGTTTGAGGTATTATGTTTATGTAACTCATTTAAAATTGTAATGGATAATTAAAAAATAGATTAATAATTAGTCATCTATGATAATCACATTTGTAGCCATGTTAGTTAAGTCTTCTAGGTATACATAGATATATTTCAGATGAAAAGGTAATGTTCAAACACTTCATAGACCTACAGAATATGGCATTTAAATAACTTAGAATTCTGTTGACGTGAGACACAATTGCTCCTGGCAGCACCAATTTGATCCTGAGAGAATGTTGGGCTTCTAAGACATTTCCAGTTGGAAGTTTGTCTTCTTGGCACCAAAGGCCTACTGAGCAAAGAACTGCCCTTGCCTTGACTGCTGACAGTACGAATGCAATGCTGTCCTTTCTGGACAAGCGGGACACAAGGAAAGCGACCACTGTACTCTGCCAAGACAGGGTAAGATGGTCTTTCAGAATTCCTGCTTCTGAAAATGGTCTGTCAGATACTCTAGACCTGTAGCCAATTTGAATGCACCAACAATGCTGAGAAACATTAGGTGACTGTCCAGGCTGTCAGCTGTCTCGGTCTACTCTTGCAAGATTCCTGAAAGTTGCTTGCATCCATCTACCATTTCTCTGGTACCA
>CABHPR010085766.1:21212-44092 GCA_902168415.1 Peromyscus melanophrys | reverse complement strand
TTTTTTTTTTTTTTTTTTTTTTTTTTGCATACCCTGAAGGTGGTCTTGGAGCAGGATCTCCCAAAGGCCACCAATAAGCAGACAAACATAACATTGAAGACAGTTCATGATTTAATATAAGCCTGACAGTAAGTTCATGGATGGGCATTGTTGACATGTTATTTTGATTTGTAAAAGCAATATTAAACATACTCTTCAGCATATGAAAAGTTTAAAGTGGAGAAATCATATTTGTTAGTTATTTTTCTCACTTGAAGGTATATAGCTCATGGTAAGGAAAGAACAGTGGTGAGTGGTGGCTCCATAATGATGAAGGGGTATGGAGAGAGGGGTGGGGGAGGGAGGGAAGCAGGGAGGAAGGAAGAGAGGGGGGAGGGAGGGGGAGGGAGGGAGGGAGAGAGAGAGAGAGAGAGAGAGAGAGAGAGAGAGAGAGAGAGAGAGAGAGAGAGAGACTGAAGAAATTCTTTTCAGGATTGTATAGGATTTGATAGTGACTTAACATGCAGTTTACATTTACTAACTGTGGTGGTTAGTGTTATTAGTTTGACAGAATCTAGAATCACCTGAGAAATGAGCCTCTGAACATTCCTGTGAGTTATTATCTTGATTCTGTTAATTTAAGTGAGAAGACCCACCCAATGTAAGTGTTGCCATTCCCTGGCAGGGATCCTGAAATACACAAAATGGAGAGAGGGAGTTGAGCTTGCATCCATCCCTCTCTTGTTTCCTGGTTGTGGTTGTGATGTCTGTTGCTTTAGCTTCCTGATGTCTTGATTTCTTGGCCATGATGGTCTGTACCTGGAGCTGTGAGTTAAAATATACTCTTTCTCCTTAAGTAGCTTTTGTCGGAGTATTTTACCACAGAGGCAGGAAAAGAAACTACGATGACAAACGCTTTAGTTATGATTTCTGGAACAATCTGTGCCAAGTTAGGTACCATATGTGTGACTAGTGATCCAAAGAAACTGAAATATCAAGTGTAGTAAGGTAGTACATGTGGGTGTGCATGTGCATGAGAGTTTCATGTAGCACAGGTTAGCCTTGTAAGGTAGCTGATACTCCTGAACTCCTGACCGTCTCAACTATATCTGTCTCCAGAATGCTGTGTTCCTCAGCTTTTGTTTTCTTTCTCCTCCCATTTCTTCTTCTCTGCTTCTTCCTGTACTTGTTTCTTGGTAATGTGAAAACCTGGGGGTAGACATACTCTCATTAGAACAACATTTGAAGTTATTTTTCAGGAGCAAATGGTTTCTTAGACCTATCATGTTTGAAGCACAATGAGTGGTTTGAGACGTGACCAAAAAAACCATTTTTAAGATATTTTCAATTTGGTAGAGAAGCTAAGATTGAATAAAAAATTGCAGATATGACAGAAAGAGGAATTGTTCAGCAGTGATATAATTTACATGCAGAGAGGCCCTGAGTCAATGTTCTCTCTCCAAGGCTTTATAAAACACACTAACCATGAAATGTGTTGATCTGTTATCATTATTTCAGCTCAGTTCTGTTCCTGCCCTGTGGTTTTGTGGCATAACAGTAGATATGCTCAGGCTACAGATAAGTTGTTCTTTTATATTTGCATTTAGGTAGATTAAAAGCTCATTTGACAATTACTTTCAACTGTTGCAGTGGGTACAAAAAGCAAATTTGACGTTTTTCTTTCCCTCTGGACTTCTTAAATTCCATTTTTCGATGTCCTGGGAATGCAGCATAAGCACAATTTACAAGCCTTACTTCGTTCTCACCCCTATTTGTTTATTGATATCTTCTGTATTATTTAGGAGCAGGACACACCTTCAAATGGAAAGTTTCTAAATCCTATGCAAGGTTGCTTATTAAATATTATGAGAGCTGCATTAGCTCACTCCTTGATTTCCCTGGGATCAAAGGGCACTTGGAACACAACATTTAAGCTCTGTATACACTCAGGAATATATCAGTAAGTCCTGACTCAACAGAGCTAGCCTATGTTTATGGGCAGGGCTCTTACAATAATAAAGAGATTCTATTTCCACAGCCCTCCAGTGTTTGAAGCAGTCTTAGAATGACTCCAGTCTTGAGTAAACAGTACTCAGGAAGAACTAATTCTACCACTGTGTACTTCAAGCTGAAAAAGGCCTTGAAAGAAGCCCAGTTCAAACTAGTTGTGAGGCTGAGACTTTGACAAGGCTGCTTCTTGTCAATAATAAACGGTATTAGATGATTGGGAAAAAACCTTGGAGCACCAAAGATTTAGCAGAGTTCTGTCTCCTGAAAACACACCAACCCATAAATCTGTAAGTATCAAGGCATATCTGTGAAAGTGTTATCTATCTAAATTATATTTCTGTGGGATTCTTTCCAATTAATCCTTCAACTTCATTTTTTTAGAAAAATCTAAAATATGAGTTTTTTATGTTTTTATTTATTTTAGCAAAAGTCTTGTTCAAAACAAAGAAAACATTGTTAAAGGCATTTTATTTAATGTGTAATAGAATGCCTACTGTGAGTCCTGTGGTCATTGTGACTTTCTTTTGACAGTAATGACACACTGACATAGCCGATCTGTGTTTCTTCTCTGGTGGTCCTATATCAATATCACCATTACCAAGATGGTTAGATAATTTCCCTGGTGAAGCAATTTGTAACATTCATGTTGGATATATATTTTTTCAGAACAAAAAGGCCCATAAAATAGAAATTCCTCACAAGTCCATTTTATAATCAGAATATCTTATGATTAAGAAATGCATCTGGGGGCTAGAGAGATGGCCCAGCAGTTAAGAGTACTAACTGTTCTTCTAGAGGACCCAGGGTCAATTCCAAGCACCCACATGGCAGCTCACAACTGTAACTCCAGGATCCGACACCCTCACACAGAAACATGCAGGCAAAACCACCAATACACATAAATAAATTTTAAAAAATACATCTGATAGTTACCTAGATTTTATTTCAATAATTTACATGTTACAAGTCAGGCATCTGTGGTGCATGCCTTTAATTCCAGCACTTGAGAGGACAATGCAGGTAGATCTCCAAGTTTGAGGCCAGCCTGGTCTACAGAGTGAGCTCCAGGACAGCCAAGACTATACAGAGAAACTCTGTCTCACAAAATCAAAACAACAAACAAACAAACAAAAAACCCACCACCACCAACAACAAAACCAACTTACATATTACAGAACTCATTATCTAAAACCACACAGATTTTGAACATTTCTCCTTTGATACAAATCTGCTGGTACTTTAGCCCAAATCTGCCTTTTCCCCCATTCATTCAGGAATTCATTATTTAATATGTATCGACAAATGTATAATCCATGCCATTACAAAAGTGATATAAGAAGATAACTCCCTTATTTTCATAGGAACTTCCCAATTTTTGTGGGTTTTGAAGTTGGTGAAAAGAAACTGCTGTTAAGTATGCTTCCTTCAGACATTTGGAGATAATTATTTTCTCAAATGTTTAAACATTTCCTCATTAAGCTGCCCATCCAAAAAGTCTCTTTATTTCAAATAGAGTTTTCTGATTTTCCACTGCCTACATGACTTTCACTGTGGCTTGTTGATACTCTTTTTGGGTATTTGCCCAGAGCTAAACCCCACCTCACCTGAAACACATCTGTTCAGTCATTTATTTAGAAAGCTTCTTTGGCCTTTATTACATGTTACTCAAGTATGAATCCAGCCATGTTTTAGAGGAAATTTTTTTCTGTGACAAATATTTGAGAAAAAATAGTTTAGAGCAAAGGAAAGATTGTCTCAAAGTTAGATGTCACTGACAATGGCCAGCAGATCCCACTGTTTCTCTGCCCATGATAAAGCTAAACATCATGGTACCTCACAGCTATTGGCTGTTCAGCTCTTTATTAGACCATCAGGTGTTTTAGATAGGCACAGTAACACAGTTTCACAGAGACAAACAAATGAAACACAAAAGAATGCAACACAGCTCTGCATCATCAAAACAAATGTTCTACAGTATAAAGAAATGTAACACACCTTAAAATCATTTTCTATAACACCTGTTAACTCCAAAAAGCCTATCACCCGGCAAACAAAATTTTAATACACAAGTCTTTGGCATTTTTTGATTCAAACATAACACCATAATTTCTAAACTGAGAGGCTCATGTTCCAAGGGAGGTTTCGGAATGTCTGAGCAAGACAATTGCTTCCCTAAATGTGGTAAAATACTTCTATTTTTAGCCTGCAAATAAGGAAATGGATCACCGTAGATTTTTGACTTAACTTTGTGTTTTAAATTAGCAAGTTGTAGCCACAGATACCGGCCAAATATGACAATTTCATTGAGCTAAGCAAGCAGTTTGTAACAGAAGACCTTGAGATGCAGCACAAGATGCAGCAAAATCAGTTTTAAAACCAGAGAGAGAGAGAGAGCTAGTTGTGGTGACACACTTTAAAGCCAAGCACATGGGAGGCAGAGGCTGGTGGATCTCTGTGACTGTGAGGCCAGCCTGATCTACACAGCAGTTCCAGGACAGCCAGAGCTATATAGTGAGACTGTCTCAAAACCCCAAACAAACAACATTCCAGGAGATAGGGAATGATTGCAACATAAACCTTTCCAGGACAGAGATAAGCTAGAACATACCGACATGTTTCTAATCACTATTAGTTTGAAAAGATGCAAATATTTGTGGCATAAGCAAGTAGATGTACATGTTTTCAACATTATGAAATAGTAGCATTTTGTCTTTGTTTCTTCCTTCTCCTCCCAGAAGTGTTAGCTTCTGAGCCTGTGACCTCATCTTCTCAGCAATGTCTTAGATACAAACATCACTTCTCTGTCATTTTAATCTCCTCAACCTGGGGAAGTTTCCTTCTCCTCTGTACTCTGTGCATTTTATTTATCTGTGTATTGTATTTTTAGAATAGCTCCTATTTGTGCTGCAAGGGTGTTGTAATTCACATGGAAAAGTTCCCCTAGAGTTCCCCCAGAGGCTTGTGTATTTGAACACTTGGTTCCCGTTGGTTGCACTACTTAGGATGGTGATGTCGCCTTTATGAGGTAGAGCTTTGCTGGTGAAAGCACATCACTGAAGGAGAGTTTCCAGGGCTTATAGCCTCACTCCACTTGTTTTATTCTCTCGCTCTAGTTCCTGTGATAGAATGAAAATGTGATCAGCCAGCTTCTTGACTCTGCCACCATGCCATGGCTTCATGGACTTGATCTTAAGCCAAAATAAATCTTTCCTTTCTGAAGCTGCTTTTGATCAAGGTTATTAATGAAAAAGTGACTAATACAAAATGGAATTAATGATCAAAATAGCTTTAGTCATTTGCTTATTCATATCATATATCCATTCATTTCATTTATTCATTTAACTTTTAAAACAAATTTAGTGCTTAGCTCACCCTTGGAGTTAACTTTTGTAGACTGAATGAGTAAATAGGGACTGATCAACTAATCACACCTTTCCATAGATTAGGTTATTCATTGCTTCATAGGCAGAAAGATGACTGGGGTAATTTTTTTCTGGATGAGCCTATAATATGTGATAGAGAGATAATTCCAACACTGTAGGAGGGTTGATGTCCAATACTTTATCTGTCCACCATCCTTGTTGTGATTCTGGCCTCTCAAGTGGTTAGCAAGTCAGTGATGTTATGTTAAGAAAGCTGTGGCCTCTGCAGGATATTTGATAAATTTCAGTGTTCTTTGGAGTCTATTCTCATGGTCATTTTGAAGATGTTTAATTACTACTACTTACTATTGGTTACCAAATATTTTAAATACAAATCTTACCTCCCTGAGATCTTCCTTCAGATCACCTATCATTTCAGAATGTCTTTTCCTGCTGGAAATTTATCCTGATCCTTCTGTCTTCCCACATGATGGGAGGAAAAGTCATAGGTGTGCAGGTTGGTGAGCAGTGTAGTCAGACTGATAAAAGAGGCTTATTATCATTTCCAGGGTGACAATAAGCCTCTTTTCATCCCTGCTTTGGGGGATGAAAAGATCTCATAGAAATCCATTGCTAAATATTCTTGAATATATTCTGTGGAACTTCATAAGCAGAGGTTGAGAAGGTCCAAACAGGGAGGTGATTAATCACCAGAGGAAATGCAATGTGGAAAACAGAAACCAAAGGAGGAAGAATACAGGGAGGACTAAGATGGAAGCTTGACTGGTTATCTACAGTGCCTTGGTGAGGTAGAACTGGAATTCAGAGCCATCTTAGAAACTTGATGTAAGCATGTATTTCCCTGTCAAATTGAACTTCATGGTACTGTGAGGGTGACAGGTGGAAGTGTCTCAACCTTCTTGAAGAAACTGCCACTTAAATGTGTCATGTGTCAAAGCTCAAATAACTAGAGAGTTGTTCTATCCATATAAAGCAGTAAGGAGTTTGTAACAAGCACACTGAACAATGAAACACTGAAGATCTTGTGAGAGGTGAGCTTCCATGTTGAATGTTTGAATCCCTTTAGATACTGTGCCTTCAGGGAAGCCCAGTGGTTACTTCACTGTTACTGGGATAAAAACCCTGACAAAAGCAATGCGAGGAAGGGCATTTTGACTCACAGTGACCGGGTAGGGTCTATCACGGTGGGGCGGCATGGGGCAGGAGCTGGAGCAGACAGCTGTCCACATTGATTCCATAGTTGGAAGGCAGAGAGCGATAGATGCTAGTGCTAGTGCTCAGCTTGCAGTCTCCTTTTTTTTCTAAATATATTTTAAATTAAAATAGAATTAACACTTTCCCCTTTCCCTTCCCCTAGCCCCTCCCAGGTACCCTGCCTCAACCCCCTCCTATGAGCCCCCACTCCCGAAATGATAGCCTCTTTTTAGTTATTATTATTATTGTTGTTGTTATTGACACATACACATACACACACAGAGAGGGAGAGAGAGAGAGAGAGAGAGAGAGAGAGAGAGAGAGAGAGAGAGAGAAGAGGGGAGAGAGGGGGGAAGAGGGGGGGAGAGGGACCCCAGGACATCAACCCCATGGAATGGTGCTGCCCTCAGTTAAGGTGGGTCTTCCTACCTTAATTAACCTAATCTAGATAATCATCTGGAGGGATGCCCAAAGCTAACCTAATTTAGATAATGCCTTATAGGTGTGCATGGAGGCCTGTCTCTAGGAAGATTCTAGATCTTATCAACTTGACCCTCAATATTAACCATCACCACTGTGTAGATCTCCTTTTCAGTGTGCAGAATCTAAACTGACCAGTCTAATCTATCACCATGAGGCATGATTGACAAAGGATGATTGTTCTGACATTCTGACTGTGAAGCCAAACAGAAGAATCCAGGTCTTGGAAGATGAATGAATACAACAACTGATGATCTGTAGATGGAGGGATTTGGGGGCTCAAGACTTTGAACAAAAGTTCCTACAAAGAAATGCAACTTCCAAGAACCTTCTGCAAGGCTGCTGAACTGATTAGACCTTCAAAGATTCTCAAGAGGTTGAAATGATGCAGGTCTAGAGATTAATAACAGTTCATCTTGGGCTAATTTTAGCCCCATTAATAGCTACTCATTGCTCACCTCTGTGTGTGACCTACCATTCTTGTGACTAACAGGTAAATCCTTTCAGAATCTATTAGTAGACCATTAGATTCTACCAACTAAAAGGTTAAGAGTGTCATCAGACATCAAGAGTGTCTCATATATGTGAGAGTCTTCTCAGGTGCCAGTCTGTGTCTACAATAGAGAGAGATAGCTATGGACCATCTCATACATCACTCCTCTCAATGAAATGAGGCTAGGATTGTAGTAGTACATAGCACTGCCAGCCTCAAGCATGGCTTATGAAAAACTTAACCTCCTTTTTTTATTTTATATGCTTTTTGAATTATAAACTTTTCTAGATAGCATTATAAATATCAGGGTTGAATGACCCTACTTGCAATACTTCATAAAAATATTAGTATCCAGTTATATCACATTAAATGGTGAACATTTCCCTAGACAGAAGGCTATTTCTATAGGGCTTAATGTCTCTCAGAGTTTTACTTGACACTCTGAAAGGCTAGCTTCTGTTTAGGGTTTTCTTTCTGTGTTCTATAATGGATGCTACTAGTGAAGAGGAAAGCAAATTAGGAACAGTTGTCTATCGCTTTAAATATGGGAATACTTTTCACTTTTCATTCTCAGGAACCTCAAAAGAACTAATGTAAATAAAAATTATTTGTAAAATCATTAAGTGACACACACATGCAAATCATTCCTTTGTAGTGTATTTAATCTTGGAGGTGCCTTGGGAGAATCTGAAATTTAGTTAAGGATCAGGATTCTCACTGGTCCACCTTGGATTTTAAAATTAATCTTTCTATTTGAAAGATTAATATAGCAGACATTTTTATATGGAATAGCGGTGGAGACCTGAAGAAACACCATAGGAGAAACCAAGGAGCTATTAAAATTACTTATGTTGCTTATATTCTAGTCATACAAAATAGATACAGAAAATGAGAAATTTGTGTCAAAAGGAATAACATGCCTTGGAGTTAGTTTCTCAGACTAAAGGCATGAATAATTCAGAAAATCACAAGTGCAGAGAGTCATTTGTCTTTAAAGGTGGGGTACTTTGCAAGAGAGCTTCTGAGGCAGGTGGAGGACTTGTGAGGAAAATTTGTGGACTGCAACATTTCAAGGGAAAGGATGGCACTCCTTTATGCCAGAATTCCAGCAGGACTGAGTGATGACCCTTAGAAGAATGTTTGGTAAGCATGAACATGAACAGGGAATGGGCAGTGATACAGGCTGAGCAGGATGGGGGGGCTGAGGATGTTTGGAGTTTTTTCTTTGGTAAGGAAATGAGTAAAAAACTTTGCCTTGTTTCCTTGTCCCAGATTCTCATGATATTTTACAGTCTGGTACTCAGTTTATAATACATGACATTGTTTGTAGCTCTACTTATTTAATTTTGTCAGTTTTTCATCTTTATTTAAGAAATATGTCACCTGCATTAAAAATGATAAAAACAGGTGTCTTAAGATACACGAAAGACTGCCTTAAGAAGATCTGTTGCTTATGTATTTTTTCCTTTGTTGTTGTATCTTATGTTCATACTTGTCACAGGCCTTAACAACCTAAGGATGCAACTGAAAATGTACCCAAAGACAGCAACTCATAACTAAAAAATGACAACAACAGCATAATGTTTAGCAAGAATGTCAGGTGAACATGGGTTCATGTAGTAGGTAGCCCTTCATGAATCTTTCTAAGCACTCAAAATTATTATATATTATCAATTATCACAGCATATATATGTGGTAAAGGTATGAAAAACATATGCTCAGGGAATATACTGCCATTCCATATTCAGAGGAAATAGTGGAACATTTACTAGTTCTATAACATTTATGTATTTTTTTCTAAATTGACTTTAGAGCCACTTGTACCAAATATTAATATTTGTTAAGTGATGTTTTTACAGATGAGCCTTTGGATTAATAACACATCCTGTATATTTAATATGCTTTGTTAAAAAAGATAAGTAAGGCCAGGCGGTGGTGGCGCACGCCTTTAATCCCAGCACTCGGGAGGCAGAGCCAGGCGGATCTCTGTGAGTTCGAGGCCAGCCTGGGCTACTAAGTGAGTTCCAGGAAAGGTGCAAAGCTACACAGAGAAACCCTGTCTCGAAAAACCAAAAAAAAAAAAAAAAAAAAAAAGATAAGTAAGTTATATCATAGAGTCTATACCCTCTGTTTTGGCTAGGAATATTCACATCTACCTCACCCCTTAATGAAAAAAAAAGAAAGAAAAAATTAAATCATTCACTAGTCTCTAGCTAATCTCACCACTTAGTAGTTGAAAATATTTTTCACCTAACATTAAAATACAAGGATACAACATTTATAACAATGCTATATGTAAAATATTTTATAAAGGATAACTCCTATACCAAGAATATAGTATGCAATGAAAATTGAAATTACTGTAGTTTTTCTGTAAAAAGTTAAAATTGCAAGCCATTGTGTGGTTGCTGGGAATTGAAC
Organism: Peromyscus melanophrys; assembly: GCA_902168415.1. Lineage (NCBI taxonomy): Eukaryota > Metazoa > Chordata > Mammalia > Rodentia > Cricetidae > Peromyscus > Peromyscus melanophrys. The sequence continues at coordinate 34,132 of CABHPR010085766.1, read as the reverse complement.
TCGGGACCTCTGGAAGAGCAGCCAGTGCTCTTAATCTCTGAGCCATCAGGCAAATGGATGGAACTAGAAAATATCATCCTGAGTGAGGTAACCCAGACTCAGAAAGACAAACATGGTTTGTACTCACTCATATGTGGATATTAGATGTAAAGTAAAGGATAACCAGACTGCAACTCACAACTTCAGGGAGGCTACCTAGTAAAGAGGACCCTAGGAAAGACACAGGGATCGCCCAGCAACATAAAAATGGATGAGATCTACATGAGCAAACTGGGAGGGGGGTGGGTAATGGGAGGCAAGGGTTGGGAGAAGAGAGCTTAGGGGAGCGGGAGGTCCTTACTGGATCAGGAACAGAGTGGGAGAACAAGGAAAGAGATACCATGATAAATGAATACTCCATGGGAATAGGAAGAAGCAGTGTGCTAGAGAGGTCCCCAGAAATCCACAAAGATGGCTCCACTATAGACTACTGGCAATGGTCAAGAGGGTGCCTGAGCTGACCTACTCTGATGATTGGATGGCAGAACACCCTAACTGTCATGATAGAACTCTCATCCAGTGACTGATGGCAGCAGATGCAGAAATCATGGCCAGGCCCCAGATGGAGCTCCAGGAGTCCAATCAACGAGAGAGAGGAGGGATTATATGAGCAAGAGATATGGAGACCATGATCGGTAGAAGTACAGAGACAACTAGCCAAACTAGTGGAAACACATGAACTGTGAACCAATGGCTGAGGATCCTCCATGGAACTGGACTAGGCCCTCTGGATAAGTGAGACAGTTGTTTAGCTTGAATTGTTTAGGAGGCCCCCAGGGACCTGTCCTTGGTACATGAGCCAGCTTTTTGGAATCTAGTGCCTATGCTGAGACACTTTGCTCAGCTTTGGTGCAGGGAGGAGGGGATTGGACCTACCTCAACTGAATGTACCAGGCTCTACTGACTCCCCAGGGGAGATCTTGCCTTGGAGGAGGTGGGAATGGGGGGTGGGATGGGGGGAACGCTGGGGGGTGGTAGGAGGGAGGACAGGGGAATCCGTGGCTGATATGTAAAATGCATAGAAAATCTCTTAATAAAAAAATAAATTAAAAAAGTTAAAATTGCACAAAATTTATAAGGGAATTATCTCTCATACAATGAGGTACATTTGGTCAAATATTCTGGAATGAGGATTGGAAAACTGGCTTCTAACTCAGTTCAGTTTATTTATGGGTAATCTAGATGATCTTGCTGGGTCTTTAACCATTTAATATGAAAGGAAGACTTCATGTGTGGGTCCACTCAGTTAGTGGAAAAATAACAAAGTATTAAGAAATTTGATTATAAAGTCAGGTTAAGGTATGGGAGAAATAATAGTCATGATCTTAATATGATGTTTGTGTGGTCAGACAACATGAGAGTTCTCAGCTCTTTTTATTCAAAGATGAGGCATGGCAGTGCTGGGGCTGGAGCTTCATCAAAATGATTCAGTGAGCCAGGTGGTGGTGGCTCATGCCTTTAATCCCAGCACTTATGAGGCAGAGCCAGGCAGATCTCTGTGAGTTTGAGGCCAGCCTGGTCTACAGAGTGAGTTCCAGGACAGGCACCAAAAACTACACAGAGAAACCTTGTCTCCAAAACCAAAAACCAAAAAACAAACAAACAAACAAACAAACAAAAGGTCCAGTGAACTCCATGGGAATCCAGGTTAGTCTCAGTGTCCATTGTTGCACTGGGCTCTTCATAAGCACTGTCAGTACTAACTAAGGGAACGAAATAACAAAGTCCTGAGTGACTTCATCATCAATGAGGCAGATTCTGGGATATGGGGAGAATTTGGCTTATTTATTTACAACCTGAGGCAAGAAAATTATGTGCCAAAATTTGCATTTCTCCAGTTAAAAGTATGGATTCCATTTATTTCTAAAGATTAAATATTCTTTCCAAACAAGCTGTTTACTTTTTATTTCTCTCTGCCAGTAACCTCCATACATGCTCAGTTCAGCAGAGAAATTGGTCTTCTGTGTCTTAAGGTTGACCTCAGGTTGACAGATACTTCAGCCCTCATGAAAGTAAAAAGCCAACCACATTTTCTTGGTGCCTACCATTCTCTAGAAAGCTCAGAGCCTCCACCTTGAGAAGGTAGTTTCCCTTAGAGAGGTCACCATTAAACTCTTATAGAAATCAGACTTTGGAAGTGGTTACCCATTCTCTGTATTGATTAGATTTTTGTGTAACTACAGTAGGTAAAAGTTCACAGGCAAGTGGACCTTGGTTGGCCACTGAACTCTGACATACATAAAACTCTTCTGGGACCATTTTCTTAATAGTTAGATACAAATAATAACATACAGATCTACCTTACCAAGTTATTGTGAAGATTAATAGGATAGTTCATATAAAGTCCTCTGCAAACTAACCAATCAAATATGGGGACAGTTATGTGTAGCACACAAAAATGGACATATCTGTGCTGGTTCCCATCTCTGTGCCCTTTTCTTCATTTTTCATAAAAACCACAACATTTTAAGATAATGATATTAATGCTTTCATTTTACTACCATCAAAATATACAGAGGTGTGGTGATATTGTGTTCCCCAAAATATTGTGTACCCTAATAAACTTATCTGGGTTCAGAGAACAGAACAGCAACTAGATACAGAGGCCAGAAAATGGTGGCACACACACCTTTAATCCTAGTATTCCAAAGGCAGACATCCATCCGGATCTCTGCTTCTCCTATCCACATATCATCATGGACATGAGACTCAACATTAATTGTGTCCCTGATCCAGTCCTCCAAGGGTGCAGATCTTGCCTTTAATTGCCTGATTATTCTTTTGCATGCTGCATAAATTAGCTCAGGGCTACCACTGACTAGCTCTTACATTTAAACTACCCATAATTCTTATTTATGTTTAGCCACGTGGCTTGGTACCTTTTCCCGGTTCTACCTTCACATCTTGCTTCATCTTTGTCTGGCTGGCGACTCCTGACTCAGTCTTCCTGTTCCCAGAATTCTCCTCTCTCTTTGTCCCACCTATACTTCCTGCCTGGCTATAGTCCAAATCAGTGCTTTATTTATTAACTATTCAGAGCAACACATTCACAGCATACAGAGCAATATCCACAACAGGAAGTTTTTTATTCAAACAGATTAAGTTTATGTGGAACAATTACACAATATATATAAAACTAAAATAGTGTTATATATATACATTATATATATATGAACATGCTTTCTGTACTCATAAAAGCTTTGAATAATACATCTCAATATAGTTATTTATTACAATTCATTTTAACATTTTCCCAAAGTTATTTAGGTCATTTATAATTTTCCTACCACAGCTGTACCCACTTATCATATTTATGTTCAAAGAAAGCAGTTCTCCATACATAATAGCAGTTTGTATAATGTATGTTCTTAAATCTTAAGATAAATGTAAGTGGTAAGAATATTTGTAATGCAGTGGCCCAGAGGGTGCCTGGACTGGTCTACTCTGGTGACCAGTCTAGTGAATAACCAAGCTTTCATCATAGAGCCTTTGTCCAGTGACTGATGGAGGCAGATGCAGGGATCCATGGCTAGGTGCCAGGCTGAGCTCCGGGAATTCAATTGATGAGAGAGAGGAGGGATTCTGCAGGCGGGGAACGTTGAGATCATGACAGGAAGTAGTGCAGAGATGACCGGCCACACTATTGGAGGACCATGAACTGTAGACTAGTGGCTGTGAAGCCCCCACGGGGCTGGACTAGGCCCTCTGGATACAGAAGACAGTTATTTGGCTCAAACTGTTTGGGGAGCACCCAGGCAGGGGGATCAGGATCCATCCCTGGTGCATGGGCAGGCTTTTGGGAATCCGGTGCCTATGGTGTGGTGCCTTGTGAAGCCTTGGTACAGTGGGAAGGGGCTTGGACCTGATTAGGCTCAGTGTGCCAGGCTCTGCTGACTCCCCATGGGAGACCTTGTTTTGGGGGATGTGGGGATGTGGGGTGGCTTGGGAGGGAGGGCTGGGAGATGGGAGGATGGAGGAGGTGGGATCTGTGGGTGGTATGTAGAATGAGTAGAAAATCTCTTAATAAAGAAAAAAAATATTTGTAATGCTACTAAGCAAGAACATCAGAGATAAGGACTTCCCAGTACCTGACAGTCCACACCATTATATGGAAGAATAATTACTGGTTTGATTGAAATAAATGATAGTCTATAGAAAATTCTATGCCTAGGTAAGGCTCCTCAACAATTTAAGTGGAAAGAAAGAACACTTATTCTCATTATAAATATGTCAGTTAAACACACACACACACACACACACACACACACACACACACACACACACAGGTTGTCCTGTATTGTCAGATGAAAAGGAAAAAGTTTGTCCAATAATGAAGTCATATTCTGTTTTCATAATGAATACTCCCTTGTTATGAGTTGACATCATTATTCACCTCCTTTGAGTTATATCTGCAAAATGCTTTTTGTTTCACTATTATTAAATAGTGGTAGAAATCAGTGTTTTGTGAGCACATCTGACTCACACTCTCCTTTTTTATTTACCCATTGTGATCTATTTATCTACAACATATTTCTATGAATTAAGACTTTACTTGTTCATTTTTAACACTAAAGCAAAGGCTGTAGAATATTCCATTACACTGTGTGAATATATGTCACTGTGATTGGTTGAATAAAGAATCTGACTGGAATAGCTAAACAGGATAAGGTTTGGTGAGAAATCCAAACAAAATGCTGGGAAGGGGAAGGGCAGAGTCTAAGGAGTCTTGAGCAGAGGCAGAAATAAGCAAGATGGACATGCCATACTGAGAAAAGGTACCAAGCCACATGGCAAAGCATAAATAAGAAATATGGGTTAATTTAAAATGTAAGAGTTAGCTACTAACAAGCCTGAGATATTGACCGGACATTTTTAATTAATATTACGCCTTTGAGTGGCTACTTGGGAGTGGCTTGTGGGACAGAAACTTCTGCCAACATAAGGCAAAGCATTTGCCTAGATTTTTCCACATACAATAAATCTATACATTTAAAAAGAGTATAAAAATATATATTTTCTGAAGAAACTTGCTTTATCTTTTCCTAAAAGTTAAAACTAAAAAAATTAATGGAGCATTGCAATAGCACACATATCTAGCACAGGATTTGAAGATTTATAATACATTAAGAGAATAATCTTATTATGGCCCTTACCTGTGATGGTTTGAATAAAATGCCCCCATAGGCCCAGAGGGAGTGGCACCATTAGGAGGAGTGGATTTGTTTGTTGGGGGAGGTGTGGCTTTGTTGGGGGAGGTGTATCACTAGGGGTGGGCTTTGAGGTCTCAGAAGCTCAAGCCTGGCCCTTGTGTCACTGTCACTTCCTGCTGCCTGTGGATCCAGATGTAGAACTCTCAGCTACCTCTCCAGCACCATGTCTGTCTGCATGCCACCATGCTTCCTGCCACAATGACAATGGACTAAACTTTTGAACTTAAGGAAGCCCCAATTAGTTTTCTTTATAAGAGTTGCTGTGGCCATGGTGTTTTTTCACAGAAATAAACCCTCCTTCCCATCATTTTCAGTTTGGCTTTTTATTAACCAATGAGAGTGATACATGTTCACAGTATATGGAAGGATTTTCCATAGCACAAGCTATGTCACCATGGGCTATCTGCTTATGTTAAGGTTCTTGGTATAAAGAACGTGGACCACAGTTAATTTCAACAAACCAGTTATTTCCATTATTAAGATAATTGTGTATGCAGAAGACAAGGCCTGAGTAAAGTGGAAAATTCCCATGGAATCTGTTCTCATTTCACTTAGCTGATAACAAATGAGAGATCACATAATTACATCCCCTCTCTCCTTAGCTATGTATGCTTTCATCTGAGTCATTTCAGAAAACGGTACAGAAATTTGGTCTTTTCTTAAACCAAGTAAGGAAAATGAAGAAAATGGAATTCCATAGATGCCATCACTAATGGGAAAGCTATCAGGGCCCAGAGCTGTCTCAGAAGAGCTGTTTGCAGCTCTTCTTCTCAGACTCAATGATGATGCAGACAGATCCACAATGTAAAAGCAGAAGTCTCATGCTGTGGCTTCCTTTCAGTCAAAAATAGCTCTCTTTGTTTCTGCTTCCTTATAAAACACAGCACAAAAGAGTTTCAATGATTTGATTGGTATTGTGACTAGAGAGACAGCTGAGGTGAGGGAAAAAATGACAGCATGAAACCAAAGAAGAACACAGTAACCCAGTTTGGGGTCTGAATCTAATTTCTAAGATCGGCTGATGCAGCACAGAAAAGACTCTTCACTCAGAATTCCTTTACAACAAATAACACAAGAAATTTGAATAGAAACAAAGTAGTTGGAAGGTATCTTAGCGAGGGTTACTGTTGTTGTCATGAAACACTATAGTGGTATTCTATTTGTACTGAAATGTGATTTTATTTGTATGTTAATAAATAAAGTTGTCTAGGGGTCAGAGCTATTAGCAAGCCATAGAGAAAGCCAGGGTGGTGATGGTGCACACCTTTAATCCCAGCACTTGGTAAGCAGAACTAGGTAGATCTCTGTGTGTTCAAGGATACAGCCAGCATTGGAGACACACGCCTTTAATCTCAATACCAACCATAGAAGACCGGGAGGTCTTTACAGACGGGCAGTGACGAGGCAGTCAGGTAGTTGGGTTTACAACCAATGGGAAGGCAGAGCAGAACTCTTATTTAAAGGCAAACGCACAGGAAGTAGTTCCTTTTCGGAGAGGTCTCTTGGCGGAAGAGGCTGGCGGCAGCGGGTAAGGCTCCTAGCTCTGACCTCTTTGGCTTTCATCTTTACATTGGCTCTGTGTCTCTTATTTAATAAGGCGGTTGGTTACATCTACAAAACACCAAGACCAAAAGCAACTGGGGGGGGGGAGAATTTATTTGGCTTTTATAAATCATAAATCAAAGTTCATTCAGGAAAGCCAAGGCAGAAACTCAAACCAGGTAGGAACCTGGAGGTCAGAGCTGATGGAGAGCCATGCTGCTTACTGGCTTGCTCCTTGTTCAGTCTACTTTCTTATAGAACCCAGAGCCATCTGCCAAGGGATGGCCCCACACAAGAAAATACACTGCAGGCCTGCCTACAGCCTCATCTTAAGGAGGTATTTTCTCAGTTGAGACTCCCTATGCTCAGATGTCTCTAGCTTGTGTCGAGTTGACATTAAATTAGCCAGCATAGAAGAACATGCGTTAGGAAAGCATGATCCACTCAGAGATTGAATGTTGACAAGTGAAGCATTGGAGCCTGTGTTGGGTATGGCTATACAGAACCACAGCTGAGCTCTCTGTGCAATGACTCCATTCTCCCTTAATCAACTAGAGTCTTGAATTTCATTTCAATCACTGAAGATTCTAGTATCTTCTGTGTAGCATGAATCTTAAAAGGTCTTATTAATAAAAACAAATCTGGACCCAGATATTGGGGTGAATGCTGGAAGATCAAAGAAGCAGAACAAGCCACAACCACCTCACCTTGCCAATTCCTCAGCTGATCCTGTTTCCTCAGACTGGAAACCTCGGAGTCCTCATCCAGAATGAATCTCAGCTGAACTACTGCTCAAAAGCCTAAAAGCTTAACCAGGCTCTAGTTCCTGGTTTGCAGGCCTTATATGTCTTTCTGCTTTCTGCCATTACTTCCTGGGATTAAAAGCATGAGTCACCATGCCTGGCTGTTTCCTATAGCACGAATTGTTAGAAGGTCTTGTTAAATAAGAAACAAACCTTGGAGCCAGGTATTGTGGTGAATGCTGGAAGATCAGAGGAGCAGAACAAGCCACAGCCACCTCACCTCACCAATTCCTCAGCTGATCTTGTTTCCTGAGACTGGAAGCCTCTGAGTTCTCATCCAAATAGATCTCAGCTGAACTGCTTCTCAAAAGCCTGAAAGCTTAACCCACTCTAGTTCCTGGTCCTCACACCTTATATACCTTTCTGCTTTCTGCCATTACTTCCTGGGATTAAAGGCGTGTGTCACCATGCCTGGCTGTTTCCAGTGTGGCTTAGAACTCACAGAGATCCAGATGGATCTTTGCCTCTGGAATGCTAGGATTAAAGGTATATGCTACCACTGCCTAACCTCTATGTTTAATATTGTGGCTGTTCTATTCTCTGACCCCAGATAAGTTTATTAGAGTGCACAATATTTCAGGGAACACAATACCACCACAGTTTCCAGTGGGGCTTTGGACTCACAGAGATCCAGATGGATGTCTGCCTTTGGAATACTAGGATTAAAGGTGTGTGTGCCACCATTTTCTGGCCTCTATATCTAGTGGCTGTTCTGTGACCCCAGTTAAGTTTATTAGGGTGCACAATATTTTGGGGAACACAATATCACCACACATGTGTTTCCTTAGATAACTTCAGAGTTTGATGAGGCATCATTGACTCTCAGATGCCATGTAAGTTTGATTACTTTATAGCAACAGTGGCCTATGTCAGTGTCCTGAACTTAGATTTTGTGGGGTTAGTGTCAGTAATCTGATACAAAAATATCTATTTTTTCACTTTATCTATATTGTTTCTTCATTAGCTTGCTCATTTTCAGCCAAGAATGGAACTCTCTTTCTGGTTTATTATTGAACTATTCTTTTCTAATAGAATTAACTTGTTTTATTTTAATAAGTTTTAATAGGACAAAATGTCCTCTTTTCTGGACTAAAATAATCTCTGAAGATACACAGATAATTAAATAATACAACTTTTCTGAAAATTGTATGAATAATTAGGATGTGTCTGAGATTCTGTAACAACAACAACAACAAAAAAAAGACTCAGATAAAATTGTATGACCATCTATGGAATCCATCTGAAAGCAACTATGATAGAAAACATCCTCTTACCTCAGAGAGCAGTGTGCTCAATATTACAAACTGCAACATGAAAGATTTATGTATGCTCTTCATTCTAAGACTTATGAGATTCTCTTAGGACCATGTTTTTAAGAGATGCCTGAATGGTCTGTATAGAAGCAACCTGCCAAGAGGAAAGCAGGAAAGCTGAGTCAGCTTCATTCTAAATCATCATTGTCTGTGTCTTGGAACAAATCAAGTGAAGTTGTTCACTCTCTTTGGAAAATGTTAATTCAACTTTCTAACTCAAGTCAGTTTGTATCTATTGATCCTTCACCATGTGCTTGGATGGAAGTGGTTAACTTTCTGGCCCTCTTGTAACCCACTATTCAGATAGAAAGTCAAACAGTACACATCAGATCCTAATATAAAATTCAGCTATTATCATAGATAAGCAAAGGGTCATGTGTGATTGCTGCTGGAGGTTGGTCGAGGCTGAAGTAAGGGAGGCTGGCTTCACAAAGAAGCTGTCATTTAAGCCAGATAAAGAACAGTTCTCTTCCTGCATTCTGAGAAGATGCTCATTAATTTTTTGAATAATATGTATTTTATTTCTCACTGACCAATATTTCTTGATATATAACTTATTCATTTGGTAAAGAATTAACTAAATTTCCTTTTAAAATATAAGCACCCTGTTTTGTATGTATCATTGAAGTCCAGAGTTGGAAGTAGGCATTTTTATTTTCCAAATGGAGAATTTGAGTCAAAAAGATAATTTAATGGAAAACTAGAAGAGAATTGGCATTTTTGTCTGTAGAAAGAAACGTTATTTTATCTGGACATTTTAATTAATAAATCAAGTAAAACTGTCAATCTAATGAACTAAAAATGCTAACATTTAGCAGGATTATTTTTTTTTAAAAAATCATGTATATAATGATGGATAGATTCTGAGAAATGTGTGGATTTCCTTATGCAGTATATTTACACCAACTAAGATGGTTCATTACTATAATCTGAGATCCAACTTCATGTATGTGACCCATCACTGATAACAATGTTATACAAGGTGCTGGGGAAATGGTTCATTGATTAGGAGCTCTTATAGGAGAACTGGGTTCTGTTCCTAGCTTCCACATGGTAGATCATAACTACCTGTAATACTATTCCAAGGAGATCCAATGTCCTCTTCTGGACTCTTTGGACATCTGCACATATGTGATACATATACAGACAAGCAGATGCACATATACACATAAAAATAGAAATTTCTTATAAACCTTAGTTAACACAAGACTATTTGTACAGGGCAGGCATTCGACTGTTACTACTTGTTTTCAGAAGTTAGAATGGGGTCAATAATTTGATACCTGGGTTTGTGCTTGATAATAGTCCAACAGTCAGAATGACTCAATATTCAAATGGAATGACTTGGGAAATAAAGAGCTATGATCATGAAAGGGAAGGTCAACATCATTCAAAATAGTAAACATTTCCTCAAGATTTTGCATTTACCCAAATATTCTAGACAAGACAGGTGAATCAGGGGAGTTCTACTCCACTGAGGAGGAGGAGATAACTGAGAACCAAGATGTTAAAAATAAAATAAGCAGCTGAGAAAAAAGATACCAATTCTTCATCCTGAGTCATTTGGGAATGTTGTGTGTCTTCAAGATATATAAGAAGCCAAACAGTTCATGTGTTTCCATTTGTTTGGCTATTTGTCCCTGTGTTTTATCCAACCTTGGTCTCAACAATTCTCGCTCATATAAACCCTCCTCTTTCTCACCAATTGAACTCCCGGAGCTCCACCTGGGGCCTGGCCGTGGATCTCTGCATCCAGTTCCCTCAGTCATTGGATGGGGTTTCTAGCATGACAATTAGGGTGTTTGGCCATCCTATCACCAGAGTAGGTCAGTTCAGTCTGTCTCTCGACCATTGCCAGCAGTCTATTGTGGGGGCATCATTGTGGATTTCTGTGGGCCTCTCTAGCACTTTGCTTCTTCCTATTCTCATGTGGTCTTCATTTACCATGGTCTCCTATTCCTTGTTCTCCCTCTCTGTTCTTGATCCAGGTGGGGTCTCCCACTCCCCCAAGCTTTCTTTCCCTTGACCCTTGCCCTTCATTATCCCCACTCACGTCCAGACTGTTCATGTAGATCTCATCCATTTCTCCGTCATTGGGTGATCCCCGTGTCTTTCTTGGGGTCCTGTTTTCCAGGTAGCCTCCCTGGTGTTGTGAGTAGTAGTCCAGTCATCCTTGTTCCACATCTAGTATCCTCCTATGAGTGGGTACATACCATGTTTGTCTTTCTGAGTCTGGGTTACCTCACTCAGGATGATTTTTTCTAGATCCATCCATTTGCCTGCAAACCTCATGATGCAATGGCTGAGGGGCCCCCAACTGGATCAGGCCCTCTGAATAGGTGAGACAGTTGATTGGCTTGAACTGTTTGGGAGGCATCCAGGCAGTGGGACTGGGACCTGTCCTCAGTGCATGAGTTGGCTGTTTGAAACCTGGGGCTTATGCAGGGACACTTGGCTCAGGCTGGGAGGAGGGGACTGGACCTACTTGAACTGAGTCTACCAGGTTGATCTCAATCCTCAGGGGAGTCTTTGTCCTGGAGGAGATGGGAATGGGGGGTGGGCTGGGGGGAAGGGGAGGGGGGCAGGAAGGGGGAGAACAAGGGAATCCGCAGTTGATATGTAGAATTAAATTATATTGTAAAATAAAATTTAAAAAAAGAAAAAAAAATAAGCTAAACAAATCTTTTCCCCCTTCCATTATGAATTATGAAACATCTGCAAAGACAAAATGCCTAATCAAATACAGTGTTCCAGTATGCCACAGACAAAATGACATGTCTAAGGGGCTAGGTATGTAAGAAGATGTCAGAGAACTATGAAATGCATTTTAAAATGTACATTTAAACTATAAGGAATGGATATGGATTGACCTCCTAAGTACTTTGATTATAATTTTAATAGTTATCAAACTTACAGCAAGCTGAAAAGCTGAACTTTGTTTCCAGTCATATGGTTCTGAGCCTCTGTATTCAATCCAATGAAAACACAGTGCTGAGTAGGATTTTTCTATTAATAGAGATTGATTTGTTATTAAATGAAATTGGATCACTTCTATTTTTATTCTTATCAACCAAAGGGAAAAGAGGACAGTTATTTCTATTATTCCTTCACAGTGGGTGAGGAAAAGCTTGCACTTAGCATATTGTTTCCTGGTCTGTCTTCTGATTGTTAGGATCAGGTTCTTTGAGTTTCAATAAGGTTTGAAACTAATTACTTGGCTGTGATTGATATATTGTGTACCCTAATAAACTTATCTGGGAGTCAGAGAACAGAACAGTCACTAGATTAGACATAGAGGCCAAACAGTGGTGGCACACACCCTTAATCCTATCAATTGGGAGGCAGAGATCCAGAGTTCAAGGCCACACTGGGAACAGAGCCAGGCATGGTGGCACACACCTTTAATCTCAGCACTTGAGATCTCATGTCTTTGCTTGGGAAGGACACACGCCTTTAATCCCAGGAAGTGATGGCAGGAAGCAAAAAGGTATACAAGGTATGAGGACCAGGAACTAGAGGCTTTTTAGCAGCTGTTTGGCTGAGATCCATTCGGGTGAGGACTCAGAGGTTTTCAGTCTGAGGAAACAGGATCAGCTGAGGAATTGGCAAGGTGAGGTTGGCTGTGGCTTGTTCTATTCCTCTGATCTTTCAGCATTCACCCCAATATCTGGCTCTGGATTTTTTTTATTAATAAGACCGTTTAGCAATTTGTTTTACATCCCTCCTTCCTGAATTTAGCTTTAATAGAGTGGCAGTTCAAGGAGAAGGAGTTTTATGAGTTAGAACCCAATTAGTTCTCAGTATTTTTTTCCGAGGGATATGTAAAGATCCCTGATTCCTTTGCCCAATGACTGTTTTCTGCCTCTCACACTCCCAGCTTACAAGCTTGTATCATTCTGATAAGGTAAGGGCTGCACCACAATTGCTCCAAAGTTCCATTCTTCCCCACTTATGGTTCTTTTTAGTCACACACACACACACACACACACACACACACACACACACACACACAC
>CABHPR010085766.1:0-20403 GCA_902168415.1 Peromyscus melanophrys | reverse complement strand
TCTTTAACTCTTTATATTGTATTTTTCATTTATGTGTATGCGTGTGCCTACCTGAGTTTCTATGCATTGTGTGTGTGCAGGATTCTGGAAGCCAGAAGAACAGTCCTAGAACTGGGGCTACAAGGAGTTATGAGCCACCATGTGGGTACCGGAACCTGAACTCTGGTCCTCTGCAAGAGAAGCAAGCACTCTTAACCACTGAGCCATCTTTCCAACCCTTTGAGACAGTTTCTTAATAAAATGCGAGCTGGAGGTTTGGGATAGGCTGGCTACCTGTCTCACTTGCCTCTGTCTTTCAGTGCAGGGATTACAGGTGCACGCAGCCACACTCTGCTATTTACATGGGTACTAGGGATTCAAATTCAAGTACTTGTGCTTACAAAACAAGCACTGTTACCCACTGAGTCATCTTTTTAGCTCCCTCAAATAATGTTTATTATTGTTATTAATTTTAAATTATGTGTATGTGTTTGTCTGAAAGTGGGTTATACAGTTAAGTGCAGTGCTTGTGGAAGCCTGAAGACGTTGAATTCCTTGGAACTGGAGTTACTGGCAGTTGCGGTCTGAAAGACATGAACTTGGGTCCTTTGTAAAAGCAGTTCATGCTCTTAACTGCTGAGCCACCAGAACACCTCTTATTATAAATTACATGTATGCATAACATACATTTATTTACATGTATGTGCATGAACACAAGAACACATGCATGGAAGTCAGAAGACAATTTGTAGGATTTAGTTCTTTTCTTCCATTACATGGTCCCTGGGACCAAACTCATGTACTTGAGCTTGGCAGCAAGAGTGGTATTGCTCATCCAAGTAATTTTTAAAAACATACTTTTATGTCTTCAATGCTTCATATGAAATGAAAGGAATTATTTTATAAGAAGCTTTTTCTTTAAGTCAGTGTGAAACTTTACTCTTTTGGATCACATGTGGGCCTAGCTTATTTTATAGACTTTACCAAAAAAACTAACTAGAGACAGAACCACAATGAAACTCTGGATTTGGTATGTATTAATTTGGGACATTTCAATAGCTAAATGACAGCTTAACCTTAGCCCTTAGATCTTAGTATGTAGTGTTCTAGTGGAAAAATGGTAAATATAAAATAATTGATATCTGGTTTCTTTATGAGTTTTTGTTTTTCATTTTTTTATTTTTCCTACACAATGAAGTCAATTTCTACTATGGAAAAAACAATCAGTCTTAGTACTCACTAGATAACAATAACTTCTTCACGATGGGTTGGAATTTTAATACATAAAGCTTTGGGGGGCATTCCAACTGTATGCAAACTATAGCAAGTCTTAAATGCAATGCTGAGGAAATTGAATGTTACTGTTGTACCTTAGGAATTCCACTTATTAATGTTAACCTTGAATTTCATTGGAATGAATTGGTGAATACAGATGTTGATTAGGGATCCTCTGGGAAGTTTATTATGCTTCCTATCAAAAGGCACCCCCAAATAGGTCATGATTCCTGGGTAGGAGTTCAGAATCATTTACCTCCATTCAACCCTGGGTAAAGGTGGGCCAAAGGGTGTCTTGAAGATTTACTAGATCTTTGGTTTGAACAGAGTACTGAAGGTGAAAAGAAGAGGCAATGTAAATAGATGTCTCAAGATAAAGTTTCTTAAAACATGGCAAAGGTCATCTAAGGATAGTTGGGAATAATGGCCTCACTACATAGGATGGCTTCCTTATATACCCCTCTAAAAGCATATATGATTAATTCTGTATTATAAGACTAACACTAATTGCTATTTTTGTTACTTTTGCACAGCTATGACAAAAATCTCTGAGAGAACAACATAGAGAGAAATAATTTATTGTGGATCACAGTTTCAGATTTCAGTTCATAGTTCTTAGCTCCATTATCTTTGAGAATGCCTTATGTAGAAGAATTTAATGGGGAAAATTATTCAACTCATTATGGATAGGAAAACAATGAATATAGGACTGGAGAATAGGAATCTTGAAAGTCATGGTCCCAGTGACTCACTTTCTCCAAATAAACCCCACCTCCTAAGGTTCTGCAGCCTTCCAAAAAACACCACTAGCTGAGATTCAAGTATGAGCCCATGGAGGATATTTCAAGTTCAAGTCATATAGTTCCATTCTGTGCCCTAAATGCCTGTCTTAGTACTGTAAATGTGGCTATGATAAAATACCCTCACAAAACAACTGTAAGGGAGAACGGTGTTGTTTTAACTTACTATACTAGGTTCCATTCCATTTCAGCTCCTTGTATGTGCCTCTCCTGGGCAGTGTTCCACATTTACAGTATCTCTGTCATCTTGGGATCTCTATTGCAGTCTAGGATGCACCTCAAAGCTTCATACCTAGTCCACAGAAACTGTTTGCCTGGCCTCCAACCCTGGCACGTATTTCCTATCCTCCTATTCTTTCGCTTATGTAGCTGAAGTTTTCTCTGGTCCTGCCCAGCCCCATGGACCCTGTAGCCACTTGTAAAATAATCACTCAGAAGCTTATATTAATTAAAACTGCTCAGCCATTAGCTCAGGCCTACCACTGACTAGCTCTTACATTTAAACTCAGCCCATTTCTGTTAAGCTATATGTTGCCATGTGTTCTGTGGCTTTACCTGTATGCCATTACATGATGCTCCCTGGACAGCAGGCTGGCATCTCCTGATTCAGCCTTCCATATCCAGAATTGTCCTTGTCTGTTTATCCCGCCTATACTTCCTGCCTGGCTCCTGACCAATCAGCATTTTATTTATCATCCAATCACAGCAACACATTCACAGCACACAGAACATCCCACAGCACCTCCCCTTTTCTGTCTAATCAAAAAGGAAGGGTTTAACTTTAACATAGTAAAATTACATATAACAAAACAGTAATCAAGCAAAAGTTACAGTTATAATATCTAGTCTATTTGTATTTGGCAAAATTAAAGAAAATATTCTATCTATACTATATTTGTGAGTCTAAAGTTTTATATCGATTTTATCTTTTATCATAACTAAGGAAATTATAACTATCTAGTCTTTAACTACATCAAAGACCTCAGAGGGATACAATATTACCTAAGTAAACAGGAAGAGCATTGTAAGAAACTTTCAAAAATTTAGAAGGACAGAGACAGCTGGCTGCCTGGACAGTCATCCAAAGTTCCTCTGTAAAGTTGTGGCATCCATCTTCAGCCCACAGATCTAGAGTCTCTCAGTTGCTTCTCTCTGTGTCCTGTAGAATGTCTGATAGTTTCCTCTTCAAAGCAGGAACCTGAAGGACCATCTCACTTTGCAAAGTTCAGTGGTCACCTTCCTATAGGTCCTGCATGTCCAGTCGACACATTTTGTCAAGCAGTCCAGGCAAGAACAGTTTCTTGCCCAAATGGCTATTTTTGCCAAGAAGAAGATAAACGCCATATGTAGTGTCTTCAATGCCCATCTTCCTCTCTGAAGTAAATTGGTGCTGCTAGGAGCAGACATGTCTCATTGCACAGAAAGTCTAAGTTTTTAAAACATTTTAAATGCCATATTCTGTAGGTCTTTGAAGTGTTTGAAGATTACCTAACTAATTGAATTATATCTATGTATACCTAGAAAACTTAACATGACTATAAGTTTGATTATCATAGAAAACTAATTATTAATCTGTATTTCTTAGTTATCCATTACAATTTAAATGAGTAACATAAACATAATACCTTAAACAAGAGCAGAAATATATATATAGTAAAACAAAATAAACTCCAAATTTGTATCAATAAACTAAAACCCATAGCAATGTAAAACATTTTTAAACAAGTAGTTGCTCTTTAAAAGTAGGTTCATTAATCTACACTTTCATCCTATCATGTCTATATCCTATATTTCTATATCATATCTTCCTTTCTTCTTTTAGAAAGATATTGACTATGACCAATAACAATTTGTAACCAAAAACTTAAACAAAGACAAACATCCATAATCCACTTTTTGGGAATGTGGGCATAGTTTTCTAGGCTACTTCCTGCTTATAAGGGGTGCTGTATTCTTATGGGGATCCTGAGAAAATTAAGAATTATGGTCATGTCCTGACTGAAATAGTCTGTGAGGCTGCATTGTCTGAGCCAGTTGCATTGAAACCATTCTGGATGTTGGATCATCTGGGCCATGGTGTCATCAAAGACCTTTCAGGGGATCTTGGCTGGTCAAAACTGATGTATCTTAATCTGGAACAAATCCATAGCCTCTTGCTTTCTGTGGAAACAAAAGCAGAGCCTCCTTTCCAAAGCAACATATCCTTAGATCCAAATTTTGAAGTCAAGATACCTTTAAAAATATATTTCTTTTTTTCAAGTCTATGTACATTTTTACACACATTGTAAACCATTTAAAGTCTTGTTCCATCTGAATCTGTCTTATTGTGAATCTATTGCTTTAAACTGCTGCTGGCTCCACCCAATTCAGCTTTTTAACATGGTGGAAATAATTTACCACTCTTTTTTTTTTTTTTTTTTTTTTAGTAGCAAAAGCTATATCCACTATGCACCATGTTGCATGGCTTGCAGAAACCCCTGTGTAACTCAGCAGGAATGTGCCATGCTGTAGCTCCAGCCCACATGTCGCAAACTCACCATAGAGTAGCTCAAGTCCTCATGTTGTGGCATCTCACTGCCCACATGAGACATGAAGCAGGAACCTATTTTTGGCTCTATTTAGAACTGCTTATTAAGTATCAGGTTTCAGGTGGAAACTCGAGCCATTAGGCACCATGTGTAGCTAAAAGATTTCCTGTGTCCTTGCCTGCAGGTGGTCAGGAAAAAGCTCTCTTGCCCACCAGTCCCACAGCCACTTGGACCCAAGTAAACACACAAAAGCTTATATTATTTCCAAACTGTATTGATATTATAACTGTAATTCTTGCTTGATTACTGTTTTGTTTTATGTAATTTTACTATGTTAAAGTTAAACCCTTCCTTTTTGATTAGACAGAAAAGGGGAGGTGCTGTGGGATGTTTTGTATGCTGTGAATGTGTTACTGTAATTGGATGATAAATAAAATGCTGATTGGCCAATAGCTGGGCAGGAAGTATAGGCAGGATAAACAGACAAGGAGAATTCTGGAAATGGAAGGCTGAGTCAGGAGTCTCCAGCCAGACACTGAGGAAGCAAGATGTGAAGGCAGAACTGAGAAAAGGTACCAATCCATGTGGCTAAACATAAATAAGAACTATGGGTTAATTTAAGTATAAGAGCTAGTCAATATTTAGCCTGAGCTAATGGCCAAGCAGTTTTAATTAATATAAGCTTCTGAGTGATTATTTTACAAGTGGCTGCGAGGTCCATGAGGCTGGATAAAGCTGTTTAGAAATTCATCTACACCCTTAAAATATGGTTGGAAACCTTCTTGATCACATAATTCTCAAATTCTGCATACCTGAAAAAACAGTATCATATAGACAATGTTAGGTCTGCTAGCAGCTGGGGAAACAATTGGATCCATATGCACTGTAGGCACATTAGCTTTTCAGTGCCTACATGATTGAACACAGGTGAATGGATGCTGGGGAAATGATTCAGTACATGGACCTGTAGGAGCAGGGTACCATTGAGCACTCTTTTCTCAAGAGCAAGTTTTTTAATGATTTTATTATTGTTATTATTGTTACTAGTAGTAGTAATGTTTTTTACATCCTAACCAGAGTTTCCCCTTTCTCCTCTCCTTCCAATCCTTCCCACTACCCTCTGCATATCTCCATCTACTACTCTTCCTCCATTTCCATTCAGAAAAGGGCAGGCCTCCCATGGATATCAGTCAAACACAGATATCAAACTGCAGTAAGACTAAACACCTTTCCTTGGATTAAGGCTGTTTGAGGTAACCTAGTAAGAGGAATAGGGTCCCAAATGCTGGCAAAAGGGTCAGAGACGGCTCCTGCCCCCACTGGTAGGAGTCTCACAAGAAGACCAAGCTAACAACTGTAACATATATGCAGAGTGCCTAGGTCAGTCCTGCTGTGGATATCCCTCTGTATAAATAAAATGCTGATTGGCCAGTAGCCAGGCAGGAAGTATAGGCAGGACAAGTAGAGAAGAGAATTCTGGGAACAAGAAGGCTGAGTCAGGAGACACTGCCAGCCCCCGCCAGGAGTACCAACATGTAAGATACTGGTAAGCCATGAGCCATATTGCATGGTGTAGATTTATAGAAATGGGTTAATTTAAGATGTGAGAACTAGATGCCTAGAAGCCTGAGCCATTAGGCCAAACAGTTTAAACAATGTAAGAGTCTGTGTGTTTATTTTATAAGTGGGCTGCAGGGCTGCCAGGGCCTGGCGGGAGCTGGAGAGAAACTCCAGCTACACAGTCCCATTCAGGCTCCCTGGTTGGTGATTCAGTCTCTGTGAGCCCCTATGAGTTCAAGTTAGTTGATTCTGTGGGTTTCGTGGTATCCTTGACCCCTCTTGTTCCTATAATCCTTCCTCCCCATCTTCCAAGGATTCTCCATTCTCCACCTAATGTTTGGCTGTGGTTCTCTGCATCTGTTTCCATCAGTTGCTGGATGAAGCCTCTCTGATGACAATTGGGCTAGACACCTATCTATGAGTATAGCAGAATATCTTTAGGCATCATTACATTGACTTTTTTTGCCCCTTATATTTGGTTATATCCTAGGTCTCTGGGCCATCCATCCTCTGAGTCCTGGCACTCCAGACAGTATCAGGGTTGACTACCTCTTATGGCATAGATCCTAGGCTAGACCAGTCATTGGTTGGCCATTCCCACAGTTTCTTTGCCACCTTTATCCCAGCATATCTTATAGGCAAGATAAATTGTAGGTGGATGGTTATACGGCTAGGTTGATGTTCCAGTCCCTCCACTAGAAGTACTGTCTTGATACAGGAAATGGCCAGTTCAGGCTACATATCCTCTATTGCTGGGAGTCTTTGATAGAGTCACCCTCATAGATTCCTGGGAGTTTCCATTGCACTGGGTTTATAGCTTTCCATTGCACTGGGTTTATAGCTTTTCCCCGATATGCGCCCCCTCAATTCCAGTTGTCTCTCCCAGTATTCTCTACCTCCATCATTCCCCCACCTGATCCCTCCTGTTCACATCCCCACCCCCACCTCACCCATCCACCCATGATGTCTATTTTATTTCCCCTCCCCAGGGAGATTCATACATCCCCCTTTGAGCCCTCCTTATTACTTAGCTGCTCTGTGTCTGTGGATTGTATCATGATTATCCTTTACTTTACAGCTAATATCCACTTATGAGTGAGAACATACGATGTTTGTCTTTCTGAGTCTGGGTTACCTCACTCAGGATGATATTTTCTAGTACCATCCATTTGCCTGCAAATTTTGTGATGCAATTTTTTTAACAGCTGAGTAATACTCCATTGTGTAAATGTACCACATTTTCTTGATCCATTCTTTAGTTAAGGGACATCTAGGTTGTAAACAGTTTCTCACTATTATGAATAAAGCTTCTATGAACATAGATGAGCAAGTGTCCTTGTCATATGATGGAGCTTTGGGTATATGTCTAAGAGTGGTATATAGCTGGGTTTTGTGGTAGATCAACGCCCAATTTTCTGAGAAACTGCCATATTTATTTCCAAAGTATCTGTACAAGTTTGTACTCCCATCAGCAATGGAGAGGTGTTCTTCTTGAACCACATCCTCTCCAGCATGAGCTGTCATTGTGTTCTGATTTTAGCCATTCTGATGGGTGTAAGATGCAATTTCAATGTAGTTTTGACTTACATTTCCCTGATGGCTAAGGATGTTGAACACTTCTTTAAGTGTTTCTCGGCCATTTCAGATTCTCTGTTGAGAATTCTCTGCTTAGATCTGTACTCCATTTTTTCACTGGATTATTTGGTTTTTTGTTTTGTTTTGTTTTGTTTTGATGTCTAGTTTCTGGAATTATTTATAATTTTGGAAATCAGTCCTCTGTCAGATGTGGGGTTGGTAAAGATCTTTTCTCATTCTGAAGGCTGACATTTTGTCCTATTGGTGGCAGTCTTTTCCTTACAGAAGCTTTTCAGTTTCATGAGATCCTACTTTTAATTGTCTATCTTAGTGCCTGTACAATTGGTGTTCTGTTCAGCAAGTTGTCTCCTGTGCCAATTCATTCAAGGCTATGTCCCACTTTCTCTTATATCAGGTTCACTGTATCTGGATTTATGTTGAGGTCTTTGATCCACTTGGACTTGAGTTTTGTTCAGGGTCATAGATTTGCATTCTTCTACATACTGACATCCAGTTAGACCAGCATCATTTATTGAAGATGCTTTCTTTTTTCCATTGTATAATTTTGGCTTCATTGTCAAAAATCAGGTGTTCATAGGTGTGTGGACTTATGTCTGGGTCTTTGACAATTCCATTGATCGGCTTGTCTGTTTTTATGCTAATGCTACATGGGTTTTGCTTTTGCTATTATAGCTCTCTAGTAGAGCTTGAAATCAGGGATGGTAATACCTCTGGAAGTTCTTTTTTTGTACAGAATTGTTTTAGCTGAATTTTTGTTTTTCCATATGAAGTTAAGTATTGTCCTTTCAAAGTCTTTACAGAATTGTGTTGGGATTTTGATTGAGATTACACTGAATCTGTAGATTGTTTTTGGTAAGATGGCCAATTTTACTATGTTTATCCTACTGATCCATGAGCATGGGAGGTTTTTCCATCTTCTGATATCTTCTCCAATTTCTTTCTTCAAGATTTGAAGTTCTTGTCATACAAGTCTTTCACTTTCTTGGTTAGAGTTATATCAAGATATTTTATATTATTTGTGGCTATGTTGAAGGGTATTGGTTCCCTGATTTCTTTCTCAGCCTGTTTATTGTTTATATACAGGAAGACTACTGATTTTTTAAGTCAATCTTATATCCAGCCACTTTGCTGAAGGTATTTTGTTTATGAGCTGTAGGAGTTCCCTGGTAGAATTTTTGGCTTGCTTATGTATACTATCACATCATCTTCAAATAGAAATACTTTAATCTCTTCCATTCCAATTTGTATCTCCTTCATCTCCTTTAGTTGCCTTATTTCTCTAGCTAGAACTTCAAATACTATATTGAATAGATATGGAGAGAGTGGAAATCCTTGTCTTATTCCTGATTTTAGTGGAATTGCTTCAAGTTTCTCTCCATTTAATTTGATGTTAGTTATTGGCTTGCCATATATTGCCTTTATTATGTTTAGGTATGTTCTTTGTATCCCTGATCTCTCCAAACTTTTATTATGAAGGGGTGTTGGATTTTTTTCAAAGGCTTTTTCAGTATCATGTGAGATGATCATGTCTTTTTTTTTTTTTAGTTCATTTATATGGTGGATTACATTGACAGATTTTTGTATCTTTAACCATCTCTGAACCTCTGGAATTCTGAAGCCTACTTGATGATCATGGTGGATGATCTTTTTTTATGTGCTCCTTGATTTGGTTTTCTGAAGAGAAAGTTTTTAAATGGCCTTACTCTTTCATACCTGTGAGCCTACTTTGGCTGGGGCTTGAATAATTTCTGAATGATACCAAGGCATCTTTTCTATTGTCTTAGTAAAAAGTAGATGGCTTCTGCTTCATGGTATCAAGCTCTTCAGAAACCTTGCCTTCTTTTACACATCATTTTCTGATCATACTACAAGTTCATTTATTCCAGTCTACCATTGCTTTCGAGTCTCATTGTAACTTTCCTAAATGTAGCCAGCAGTAACTATGCCAACACCTGAAGACTAGATTGTCTTAGATGTTCCTCTGATGTGTCTATTAGTCAATCATTTTTAAACTTGCCCTCATACAGTTTCAGGGAACAAACAAAATATAGGCAAATTATTTGCCATAATATAAGTTGTACGACTTTGAGTTGAGTTTCAGACAGAGTTCTTATTTCCACATACAATATTATAAGCATAGTATTTATTGTATACATTCCTACTGACATTCTGGCTATATGAGATCCCACAGAATGGTCTAAAAACATTATAGATTTCCTCTATTCCTCTTCTGGAAATCTACTCAAAATTCTCCTGAAGACCAGTTCCAAACTTATCACACACACTGTCAGGCTTAGTAACACCAATTCCATTTTTCTGGTACTAAATTTTTGTGTTAGTTTACTTTGCATTGCTGTGATAAAGGACCTGGCAAGATATCCTAAATGAAGAAATATTTGCTCTAGTTCAGTTTCAGAGATTTCAATCTATGGTTCTTGGTAGCATTTAATGTGTTTCCCATAGTGAATCACTGTGGTAGAGACGTTTCCTACTTCATTATGGACAGGAAACAGAAAACAAGGAAGGACAACAGTCAGGTCTAACTCTCACAGGCATGCTTTCTGATATCTATTTTACATAAGTAGGTCATACCTGTCAAAGGTTTTGTAACCTCCCCCAAAACACCACCACTTAGGAACTTAGTATGACTACTGGGGTATTTTACACTTTAACCATAACAAGTACTTAGTCAAAGTATATTAAATGAATAATAAATAATCCTCTTCAATATGATATTTTTACAAAAGAATTATATATTGTTCTGTTTTGATTTTATTGCAAAATTATTTTAAGACATAGCTATCACTGTAAGTTGGTGCGGTGGTTAATTTTGATTGTCAAAAGAGAATGTATCTGTGAGGGCATACCCAAACACAGGTCACAAAAGCTCTGACTTAATCAATGAATTACTCCCTTGATGGATTCATAATATGATATCAATATTATGAGGTGGTGGAAGGCAGAGAGAGGGCTGATTGGAAGAGACTGGGTACATGTCCTTGGAGCTATAACTAACCCAAGCTTCTTCCTATATTTTCCTATTCTTGCTCTCTGTCCACCAAGCAATGAAGTAGTTCATCTTCCCCACATTCCTGCAGTCATAATATTCTTCCCAAGCATATGAGGCCAAGTGTCCTGAGCAGATGAGGCCAAATGACTGTAGGCTGAACACTCTGAAGCCATGAGGCAAAATAAATCCTTCCAGCATTGTCATATCTGACAGTTAACATAGTGTATTTTCTCACTAAAATATGCCTTTAATTATTACAGATACATAAACAAAACACTAGATAATTTGTGTATATAAATATTTTCTACACTGAAAGTACATGTAGTTATAAGATGCCTCCCAATTTTGGAAATGCTAAAACATGAGAATAATGTATCTTAGAATGAGGGGATGAATGTGCACAAGATTTTCTTGGATACTTACATTCATAATCATGGCACACTTTTTCTCATATCTCCACTGGCTTCCAAGATCAGCTGTTAAGGGCTTCATTCCTGCAGTTTACAAGAAAATATCCTGGATGTTAAAATCTGAGGAGAAAAAAAAGTTCACAATACAGCTCTGCACAACTTAAAGCAGAGAATATTGTGTGGGTTCACACCTTTAAGAGCAAAGCCTTCTAGAACAGAAAGGGGAAAGACTAAAACAGGAAGGAATAGAGGGAGAGAAGGGGGAGGCTCTGAAGCCCTCCTCTGAGCTCTTGTTCTTGGCAGGATAATTTCTTGCCAATGTCATTTGCTCCACGGTTGTATTTTTCTATACACAAAAGAGCTTTCAAAACACAAACATCCAGTGTTGACTTTACTTTACTTGTCCTTAAACACATCCTGAGTGTAGATTTACCTGTTGATGTTTATACTGGACTGTCTGCTGCTCATTCTTCTAGTTCTTTTGGCATTGGATGTTTATTAACAATTATATTTACTGATAACAACACAATATTGACTGTCAGGGATAATTACAGAGCATTTACACAAAGCAGCTTTACCTTTTTAAAAGCATATTTACATACTATTTCCTTTAATGCCATTAGGAAGATATTATTACACTTCAAGATGAGTAAGTAAAGATACACATCGATTAAACACCTAAGGTCATACTATTAAATCCCAGCTGTGGAACTAGAGCTGAGATACAATACTTTGCTGAGTAGCCAGGCAAATTGTCTGGGTGCTTCTTACATCCTTAAGCTAGCTCTTTCTTTGTAATTGATTGACAGCAGAACCATCTGGCTATATAGAACAAATATATCTGATTGCTCCTTTTCCAGTCCAATGCCTCATAACATAAGGTACATTTTGGTAACTGCATCTGAAAACTTCAACAGTAATGCTTCCTTTATACTTTTACTATTTAATTTCTCTTACTTATGGCTGAGCAGTTGGATGTTGTCCTCAAAATTGTTCTTTAATTTCTTTTCACATATTCTCTCTTTAAAATGTAGTTTATAATCTGTTACTCATCCAGGCTTTCTAGAGAACACAGCCAACAGGACCATGCAAAGGCTCATGGTTCATTATTCTCAGATTTGTCTCAGTGACCCAGGCCTGATGTTTGGACAGTAGCCAACAAAAGTGGCTCAAGGGAGGGTTCAGTTTATCTCAAAGTTCAAGGGTGCAGTCAGTTATCCAGAGAAGTCATGGGGACAGGAGCGTGAGGCAGCTGGTCACATTGCATCTGCAGTCAGAGGGCAGAGAGCAAAGAATGCTGCTGTTGGTCTCACTTTCTCATCTTTATTCAGTTCAGGACCCCAGCTAATGGAATGGTACTGCCTGCAGATAAGGTGTGTCTTTCCACTTTAGTTAACTTAATCTACATACTCCCTCAGGTAAGCCTGGAGTCTTGCCTCCTTAGTGATTCTATGCCTCTCAGGTTGACAACCAACACAGGTTCAGCTTTTGTTCTTTTGTGTGGTATCATCCCACTAGGTAAGGCACAGTATCCTGCAGTAGCTATTTGAAAAAATTCATTTCCAAGTCTTGTAACTTTACTCTCTAACCATCTGTCATCAGACCTCTTTCTTTTGAAATCTTCCTTTTTCGAGTAATCATCATATATCTTCTAAGATGTCTGCAGTAGTTTTCTCACTCTATTTCTACCCTGTCTGCGCCAGTGACATGCCATTCTCTGCACATCCATTAACATGACTTCAGTCTATCCATTTGCCCTAAGATAAGGATCCCTAATCTTTCTCTCCCTGGCCAGGATTGAGCCCCTTCCTCTGGAAATCACCTACTCCTACCTATCTTGCTCTTCACAATACCCTTTAACTGATTTCTTTCACTTACTTAAACAGTCCTGCTTACACAAACCAGACCACATGCTATTTTATTTCCTCTCCCAGAGAAAGCCCTCTTCACCCAGCTAACCTCTGGCATTCCTTCCTACAAAGCTTCATTCATACAATGTTATGACTTCTCTGAAATGTCAGTTTCCCAACTTCCAGTAGCATCAATTTTTCCCTGGGTTCTATCATCACTGAGTTATGATTGCCACTGCTTGACTAATTTTTGGAAAAGGAACGATGGAGGAGAAATTTAGCAGTGGCTTAACCTCATTCCCTACTCCCTTAGATTCAACTTAGACAGTTATTCTTTGAACCCAAACATATCTTGTAACAAACATCCACTATTGAAATTTACTAGTTCTAGAGATGTTTTTTAGCAGAATGTACCTCATCTTCCTGGCTTGTTTGTGTCTGTAATGTGTAGATTTATGAAGTGTCCCTGTGGCGATGAAGACAAGTTGATCATGCAGCTA
The DNA here is from genome assembly GCA_902168415.1 of Peromyscus melanophrys. NCBI lineage: Eukaryota > Metazoa > Chordata > Mammalia > Rodentia > Cricetidae > Peromyscus > Peromyscus melanophrys. The sequence continues at coordinate 6,895 of CABHPR010085766.1, read as the reverse complement.
GAAAAGAACTATGGAGATGATTATGGATAAGCCGAGAGACACAGCAGCTGGAAGCCTCCTTGTGATAACTCAAGTCATAAAGTCTGAGTATCATTCATTCCAGAACTAAAATACTTTAAAATGTCAAAAGCAAGAGGTGTGTTTGGTAGGTTCTGACTTGTCAGACAGTGCTATGGTAGATCTTGTTAATTTCCTACAACCTTTGCTAATGATCTGTGAAGCTTAATGTTGATGACTCAGGCTCTTATTATACAATCATCTCTGTTCCCTTTCCATTGTCTCACAAAGCTCTTTAGAAACAGGAAGGTGATTGATTTAAGTTAGTGTTATTTTCAGTTTCCTGGACTAGTTTTTATCATATAGAAGATGGTCAATAAATATATGTGTGGCAGATGTTATCTCCATCCCAATAAGTCTTCCTTATCTTGAACACACTAGCTCATGTGGAGAAATGTTCATTTTCCCATGCAATTAGATTGGATGCTTGCGATAAATTTGGACTTAGTCTAGTTTGAATTCCAGAGGCATTAACTGTCTTAACTTTAGGATAGAAACAACTGAGATCAAGTTAAAATTGTCTATATTATTTTTCCGTGTTCTAGCAAATAGTAAAACTTGAGTTGAGGTTATTTTATGGGAAGACTCCCATCCATTGGTTCCTGGGTAATAAATACAAAATAACCTTTCTTCTATCCATGTAAAATAGTTCAAATCAGAAATCCTAAGGAATTTTATGAAGTGCTTCACATTTGATACTGAATTATGAAATAGTAAACATTGCTTATGCTGTCTAAAACATAGGTGGAGACTTGAGAGGTATAATTGTGTACAGAAAACTTCTAGGGAACATTCAGTTTATTTTCTTCCCTTGGTTCTATCACCCTTTTCATTCTTTCTCTGTCTATCAGTGGATGAGGTTCAACAGAAGGGGCACAGTGTTTACTGGACCTGGAGAAACACCTGACTTGACATCTACTGATCTGACTCAATGAATGAAAAGGATGTCACAATTTTTTTGAGCATTATGTGATGCTGTTTCTGGGGAGATGTGAACAAACATCTATTGTTCCCAGATAGCGAACCAACAACAAACCACAGTAAGGACATCACCAAAGTTCAACCTGGTGAACCAATTAGTTTTATTGAGATTACTGACAGGAATATGGGTGAGTAGTTACTGATGGTAGCAGAAACAGCTCAAAAGACAGCATTAGCACCAAAAGTCTAACCCAGCATGAATGACACGGAGCTTACTGCACAACCCGTAGGCTCTCAACAAATGGAGTTGGAGATGTCCTTTCTAGATCGCTTGGTTGGTTTGAGGCCTTTCTAGCAAGCTTGACTGGTTTCTGCTTTCTTTAGACAACTTAGCTAATCTGCCTCTTCCAGACAGCTCACCTCATCTAAGAGTATCTCTCAGTCCCTACTGCTTATACACACATGGGGACAGAGGAGTGGAGTGAATCTGGTCAGTTTCAGGGACATCCTGAAGCTTTTGGAGTATTTACTTCCAGAGTTTAATTAGTTTCACCTTCCTTTAGAACATTCAGTCTTAGTGAGCTTCCCTCTAAGACATGTTTTTTGGGGAGAAAGCTGCTTCACAACACTGAGAAAGTGCATGTACTATGTACCAAGTTCCCTTATAGGTATTTGAAAGTCAATTGTGGAGAATCCCTGGTTCTTTTCCTCAATGTGCTCACATATGTAATGAAGATTAGGGGAAAATAACTATGCTGAAGGGAAGAGGGGACAAAAAGAAGGATCAATTCTGATTTATGAAGGCTGGAGAATGACTTTATAGATAGTGATATTGAAACTAGATCTTCCAGAGGATGAAGAATTTAAACAAAGGCATAGAAGAACATGGACCACCACTGATAAATCCCCATGGTAGAAACTTTCACAATGTCTTTAGATGGCTCAATAGACATTGTGACTTGGGTGGGGATTGAGAGCAGAATACAGGAAGAGAGCTTTTCCTTTCTTATTCTCCAGTTCTTGCTGTTACTTTACATATTTTTAGCTTGGGATCATGCCTTCAAATGGCTTCTGGTATGTCACAGTAAGTTTGACTGAATATTATAGACAGAAAGTTGTTTTTATTGAAGAACAACATGAATGAAAACATGGTGATAACTAACCACCTCTACATCTATTTTATTTCATGTGTTCTCTTGATTCCTAGCTTTTCAGTTATATGGTTGTCACATGAATGTCATACTTCTCTTCTCTCACTTCTTCTATGCTATGCATCCAGCTAGTCTTTCATGTCCTTGCACTTCTGGTGTGTGTGCGTGTGCGTGTGCGTGTGCATGTGCCTGTGCCTGTGTGTGTGTATTTACAGATATGCATTCAGGGAAGTCAAAGGGAGAATGCTAGGAACCCTACTCTACCATACTCGGTCTTATTCCCTTGAGATGGGCTTTCTCACTGAAACTGGAACGAGGCTAGCATCTAGGAATCCCCAGGCATATGATCTTACCTCCAATACCTTTATATCTACCTCCCCACCCCTCATCCAAGCGCAGGGGTTACTGGCATATACTAGTCCTCATGAGAATTCTTTTTAAACATTTGAATGTATTGTTACTATTGTGTGTATGATGTGTGTGCGAGCAAGTGGTGGCACACATGTGGAGGTCAAAGGGAAACTTTGGGGGTCCAGTTAGCTCCTATATTTATGTAGGTTCCAGGGTTTGTACCACAAATGTTTTATTAGCTGAGCTATTTCTGGCCTCAGTTCTAAGGAATTGAACTTAGGTCCTCATATTTGCCTAGCAAATGCTCTTTCCTCTACTCACAGTTCTTTGGTGCTGATATTTGACTTCCTGTCATCCTTCACCATGAAGGTCATACGTTCCAGGTTAGCTCTTTGCTGGCTGTTTTCCTATGCCATCTAAAAAGGTTTAAGTGGACAGTCTGTATCACCTGGCTTCTGTGAATAGTTAAACTTAAGCAGAAGCTTTTCACTTGGAACTAGCAAATGTATCCTGTGTTCTTAACCTATGTTTTCATAATGTCAACCATACCTTCTCTTTATAGTTCTCAAAAATTGGCATGCATAGTAATCATCTCCAGATGCATGTTTTTAAATTTTAGGTCTGTCCCTAAGAATGTGATTTAAAGAAATGTGTGAGAACTAGGGTTTTACATTTTAAGCAGTAGTGTATCTGATCTTATTTGCAAGGTTCTTAAACTGTAGTACGGGAAGCACTCTTCTATAAAGTCTTATAAAAGATCTAATAATATGAGGCTATTTTCATGTGTAGAAGTGGTTCTCAACCCTGGCTGTAGATCACATAGTGAACCTTTAAAGCAATATCAATGCATAGGCCATCTCCCAGAACAATTATATCTGATTATCTGGAAGGAGATGAATATGTATGAAATCTGTCTTCTCTGTGCTATGACATAATCTTCACATCAATGCTAAGAAATCTTCTACTTATTGTGGATATTACAGGAAAATAGTAAACAGATACTATTCAGCCCTATATTCCCTCAACTAAGAGCCACAATAAATTTCTTAAAATTTTCAAGCATAAAGAACAGAGCTTTTTCTTAGGATCCTGACTTGATAGATGTTGTTTCCTCTACTTTAAATTTTAGCTCATTTATCGCTCTCCTGTCAAGTTGCTGCTACAATGCATAAGATGGTATGAGCATTTATTTTCCAGAACTCTAGCAAATGGAAATGCTATACATTTTTCAAGCCAGTAACCAGGGTAGAAGAGGCCATGATGAAGATCCAAAGACTATGGATCATCTACTTAGCTTCAACTGATCCTGCATAGCAAGGGTATTGTGTGCAAAGAAGTAAATGAGAATAAAAACAAAGTCAAGTAAGGCAGATTGTACTTGGGGTTTTTATCTTTCCCAAGCACAGAAATAGCTGGAAAGGACAGCCAAGTATCTTATTCCTTAAGGTTGGATGTACTTGGATACTAGGTGTGCTGGGTAGTTGTTCGTTTATTTTATTTTTATTTTATTTGTTGATTTTTGTCAACTTGACATAAGCTAGAATTGTTTGGTAAGAATGATCCTTAACTGAAGGGTTCCCTCAGTCCTTGTTCCCTATATCCTGTGGGGGATTTCTCATGACTGATAATTGATGTGGGAGGGCCCAGCCCACTATGTGTGGTATCACCCCTGGGTAGGTGGTCCTAGGTAGTATGAGAAGGAAAACTGAGAAAGCCACCAGGAGCAAGCCAAAAAGCAGATTTCTTTGCTTCAGTTCCTGTCTCTAGGTTCCTGCCTGAGTTCCCTCTCTGATGTTCCTTAGTGATGCACTGTGACAGGGACGTGTAAGCCAAATAGACTCCTCCCCAAATTGGTTTTGGTCAGATGTTTATCACAGCAGTAAAAAACAAACCAAAACACTAGGGAACAGGAAGACTATGCCTAGAAGAGGACAATCTGTCACTTGTAACACTTCAGCCCTCCATGGAAGAGACTACACTCCTGTATAGGTTTACTGACAGTAGTATTTCTCAATGGTTGAATTTTAGCTGCATGAGAAGAACCAGAAGACTACATTTCAGGTTAGTGGCCAACAAAAAGAGAAAGTGATCAGATATGATCCTTAAGACTGTATTCTGATATAACATATGTAATATGCATTTGAATACATAGATGATAAAAAAAATTAACAGCATTATTAAATTAATTTTGGAACATAAATTATACCAGTCTTAAGTTTAAGAGTTCATGGCAATGGAAAGGGAAGCTATGTATTATTGGTTGCCAGATTATTAGCATAGATAAAAATACAAAGATCTCAGAAATGTATGGGGATAGAAAATATGAGGAAAGGGTTACATAACATTAAGGAGACAGAACCTTGTTCAGGAAGAAAAGGGGGAGATCAAGTAAGGACATAATTAAATAGGTAATAGAGAAAAACTTCCACAGATTGAAGATAGGTCAATTAAGTGATGGATGTTTCAGGTCCTAATCAGGATTGATAAGTTCATAACTGATCAAGCTAAAGGCACAAAACTTGAGGCATAATGATCCAATATAAGAAACTTCTATGTAGAAAGACCATATGTATTGTAAAGACCGGGATAAGAAGCTTGGTTGCAGTAAAACAATGTCAAAAGCATATTAGCATTATAAGTAGCCTAAGATCTTTAAGGTTCATGACTACACATTCCAACTTCTAATGTTATGTTTTGGACCTTAAGTGTCCCCAAAAGTCTAGATGATAATTGCTTGGCTGCCAGCCTGTGATGCTTTTGGAAGCTGGTATAGTATATAGGAGGTGGGGCTTAGTGGTATCTGTCCCTAAGAGGAAACTGGGACTCATCATCTTTCTCTCTCTCTCATTGTGTCCTGATTGCCGTAATGTGAACAGAAATAGAATTCCTCTGCTGGGACCCTCACCACAATGCTCTGCCTCAGCATGTACCAAGAGACAGTGGTTGATACATGGGCTGAAGTTGACAGTGGGCTGAAGCATCCTAAACCATGAACCAACATAAATATTTCCTTTTTACAATCTGATTTTCTTATTTTGTAACAAAAATGGAAACAATTTAACACAACTGACAATCTGTGGACTTGATGCCAGGATCTAGACTGAACTCAGTTAAAATCTCTGTGTATAGGTCCAATAATTAGTATTCCAAATGCACAGATGTTTCCAGGATTATTTAGCATTACATTTTATCTGTAGACTCCTACCAGAAAGTTTAACCCTAGCATGGATAAAGACTTCTTCATAGCTGCATAGATGATGTCCCCACTTCATTTTACCTTCTACAGTCCATATATACTATCACCTCCTGTAGCAGGAATTTTCAAAGTTCTTATTAATAAAATCAAACCTGAGCCAGGTATTGGGGTGAATGCTGGACGATCAGGGAGACAGAACAAGTCATAGCCACCTCACCTTGTCAGTTCCTCAGCTGGTCCTGTTTCCTCCGACTGGAAGCCTCTGAGTCCTCATCCAGAATGAATTTCAGCTGAACTGCTGCTCGAAAGCCTGAAAGCTTAACCAGCCAAATGCTTAACCAGCCAAATGCTTAACCAGGCCAAATGCCTCTAGTTTCTGGTCCTCACGCCTTATATACCTTTCTGCTTCCTACCACTACTCCCTGGTGTAGCTAGAGTTTTCCTACCGGGCCCACAGTCAGGACAAATCTCTGTCACCCGCCAGTCCCACAGCCGCTCAGACCCAACCAAGTAAACACAGAGACTTATATTGCTTACAAACTGTATGGCCGTGGCAGGCTTCTTGCTAACTGTTCTTATAGCTTAAATTAATCCATTTCTATAAATCTATACCTTGCCACATGGCTTGTGGCTTAAGGGCAACTTCACATGCTGTTTTTCATGGTGGCGGCTGGCAGTGTCTCCGGCTCAGCATTCCACTTCCCAGAATTCTCTCCTCCTTGTCCCGCCTATACTTCTTCCTGCCTGACCACTGACCAATCAGTGTTTTACTTATTGACCAATAAGCAACATGTTTGACATACAGACCATCCCACAGCACTTTCCCTTTTTTTTCTTTTTTAAAAAGGAAGATTTTAACATTAACATAGTAAAATTACATATAATTTGGGAATTTGGGCGTAGCTTTTCTTACTACTTCCTGCTGGAGGGGGGTGCTGTATTATATGGGGACATAAAGAAAATTTTAGGATTATGGAGTAGTCCATGAGGCTGTATTGTCTGAGCCAGTTGCCTTCAAACTGTTCTGGATGTTGGATCATCTGGGCCATGGTGTAATCGGAGACCTCTCAGGGGGTCTTGACTGGTTGATGAACTATCACCTCCTCTAATTAAGAGATCTCTCTTGTTCAAATCGAACCTTTATCAATTTTGATGGTACCCACAGCTTATCTTCTCCTGTAGAAACAAAAGCAAAACCTCGTCCCCAACGTAACACATA
>CABHPR010085765.1:0-22830 GCA_902168415.1 Peromyscus melanophrys | reverse complement strand
AATACTCTCAATAGGACCAGTTTTATTTAACCACAGCATGATTGAAAGGAAGCCTCTGCCAAAAGCAGACAAGTGGCCACTTTGGAGATGTGAAAGTCTCCCTACCTGGTTTGCCATCTTTCTGCCTTCTCTTATACATAATACATAAAATGCATAAGCCACAAATCAATGTCTTTTGCGGTGGAAAATTTATGCATATGTATTTAATTTTTCAACAATACTAAAAATCTATTCATGTAAAGCAGTCAGTGTTATCCTTTGACCCAAGTCTTTTATGTGAAGTTTTTTCAGCTCATTGACCAATGAGGCCTCACCAGTCCAAAAGAGAGTATCAGAAATCTGAACTCATGTGGGGAACATTTTAGAAATTACCATTGTCATCAGCTAGCTGCTGTCTCTGAATTCACACTGGATGTGACAGCACAAAACTTTTTCTATTGTGGGATGAATGGTTCCACATTTTGGTCCCTACATCTTAATTGCCAGCACTGGAAAAGAAAAAAAAAAAAACGAATTGGAAGTTATCAATTCAATGGCAAGTTTTATTTTAATTTAGTATTCTGGTTTGATCTTGATTTTTCATACGATTTAGTCAGAGTCCCTTTTGAGAGAGCAGTTACAATTTGCCGTAGATTGTACTGAAAGCTGTATTTTATTACAGGTGCAGAGTGAGAGCCAAGCATAAAGGCCAGGGTACCACCTGAGCCCTGCCTTCCTTGCCTGTCTCATCTGTCACTCTGTAGCTCCTTTTCTGAACCCCCATGTTGTTTTGTTCATGACTATGATCAATGCATGCAATGGCTCCCCTTCCAAAGTTGTACTCTTTTCCAGTCTTACTTATCATGGAAGGTGCTGATTTCTCTCCTTTTGGGAGCTAGGGAGCCAGATTTTAGGTGGTAGGCTTTAGGCGTGTTCTTTCCTTTATCCCTGGAGCCCCCTGTCTAAGGTGATTTTCTGATTCCATTTCTAATCCATTTGCATACTGATAACCTAAATGAAGCCCATCTCTTCTGTCTTATATTCTAAATGGCTTTCAATGTTCTCCTGGCTGAGATTAGAAATAATCAGCTACCTTGTGTGCTTCATGATGTTTTCCTTCAAAGCTCATGTTGTTACTCCACTGGCTCCTATGTACTAACATTTCTAAATTCAGCACTAAAACTAGCATCTTTTAATGTTTTTCTCTTATTTCCCAAACACAACAGAATATATCCCTTCAATTCTTTATCAAAGAATTTTCCTTATGGATAGCTTTTATTGTTTGACGTGTGTGTGTGTGTGTGTGTGTGTGTGTGTGTGTGTGTGTGTGTGTACGCACATGCGCACGCGCGTGCACACACACACACACAAGAATTAATTGTTTTAATCAAAAAATCTAAAATATTATATCGAGACTATAATGTGATTACATAATTTCCCACTTCTCTTTTCTTCCTTTAAATGCTCCTATAACACTCCTCTTTGTTCTTTCAAATTCATGGTCTCTTGCTTCATTAATTGCACACACACACACACACACACACACACACACACACACACACGAATGTGTGCACACATACACACACAATTCATAAACACAACCTGCTCAGTGTTTACGATCATGCATGCATGTATATGTTAAGGTCTAGTCATTTGGTCTTGGATAACTCAGTTGGCATTGTCTTTCCTAGGGGCGACTATTTTCATGCTCTCAGCATTCCTTAGTTATTTTAAATGTATGTAAGATAACAGATAGCATGATTTATTTGTGCATGCTCAAAGGTTAGCACTGACTTGATACTTAGAGCATAGCTAGGGTTTAGAAGGAGTGGGAGGTTCATTAAATTTTATCCTATATAGGTCAACATTTATTTGACAAATAATATCCTGATCATAGAATTGCATGTGTTAAATGTAAGAGACTCTTTGGGGGCTAAGTAGACTTCACATCTGATGCACAGAGATGTTTTATTATGGGGTTTATAAGTCTCCCATGATTTGAGTAGATAGTTACCTTTGTGTGCATGTGGGAGTAGTAGTTTTTATAAAGATCTCCAGTAGGAATCCATAGAGATAAAGCAGCCCAAGGTAGTTATCTGTGATTTTATGGCATCTGCTATGTCATTATCATGTAAGAATAAATGAAGACTTGCACTATGGAATGTGTTAGTCAACAAATACATCAGAAGTATTTATCATTATGGAAGCCAAACTTCTGTAGCCTCAGGACCACCAGTCAATGATTTGAGAAGTGAAATGAAGGAATGAATATTGTTAATATCTTTAAATGACTCGGCGTGGTGTTTGGCCAGAGAGTAAACACTGCATAGATTGATAAAATAACTAAAGCAATTGAATTGGATCTCAAATTGATATTGTATATCCATGAACATTTATGACTTAACAGGCACTTATTCTTTCCTATTTTTGTTACTAGATATGGTAAATGTTGTGATTGTTTCAGGAGGATAAGCCAGGACTTGTTATACCTTAGGTATAAGAATTATCATCTAAGCAAGACTTAGGGCAAAAATGGTGGCTTGGTTTTAATACTAAGAAAGATTCAATATGACGACAAATAATTAAAATGTATTAAGTAGGTCCAACATAGATAAGGTGAGTATGAACATTGGACATAGCATAATGTGGTATGTAATCACTCATGTGAATTCTTAACCATACAACAACTTCTGAAGTATGGTACTGCTTTTATTCATGAATTAATGGAACTTCTGAATTAGAAGGATCAAGGAATGATTGAATGATCATGACTTTCAATGACAATCAAGGATGCAAGTACAAAAATGTTCACCGGTGAGACAAAGATTACATATCTGCTCAATGGCAGACTAAAGACTCAGACAGGAATTTTTGTCTCTTTTTGGTACAATGTTTTCTGATTTCAACCAGAAAACAGATGACATTGATTCATCCTGTTTCTAGCTACATCTACTGCAATGAACTATTTTCATTATCAAATGGGTGTGATGATTAGCAAAAGCTAGTAAAAAATACATAAATAAAATAAACCAAGTAATTATTTTTTATATATTTCAGCAGGATATTGTAGCTAGAGTTTTCCTGCCTGGCCCACAGTCAGGACAAATCTCTCTCACCTGCCAGTCCCACAGCCGCTCAGACCCAACCAAGTAAACACAGAGACTTATATTGCTTACTAACTGTATGGCCGTGGCAGGCTTCTTGCTAACTGTTCTTATATCTTAAATTAATCCATTTCTATAATTCTGTTCCTTGCCACATGGCTCGTGGCTTACCGGCATCTTTACATGCTGCTTGTCCTGGCGGTGGCTGGCAGTGTCTGGCAGCCTCTCCTTCCACCTTCCTGCTCTTTTTATTCTCTCTGTTAGTCCCGCCTATACTTCCTGCCTAGCCACTGGCCAATCAGTGTTTTATTAGCAACACATTTGCCATACAGAATATCCCACAGCAGGATATTGCATTAGTCAGTAGAATAAGAGTAAGAACAGAGAAAGGGAAAGAAATAACATCTCTAAAATTTTAATTTTGATAATAAAACTTGCCTGATTCCAAATATTGCACACATATTTATAGCTAACCCAAACCATTGTTTTCTTCCTAATCATAAGGGTATACTAACACATGTACCCACTCTGGCATAACAGGGAGCAAAGTCCTTCCTGTAGTCTCAGTAACCCTAGGTTTTGATAGATGCCGGGCTTCGTTTATGTCACTGGGCCCATGGTCTATGATTGAGGTGTATCTTCAGTTACATCACGAAATGTCTCCTGGTTCCAAATCCCTCGGTCTCTAAGTGGAATGTCATTTTCTAAGGCACTCATCGTTCATCAATTAGCTTTCTCTTGTATAGATGTTTCTAGAGACAGGTTCATTTCTGTTGCCACATCACTCACAATCTGAAAAGACTCAGGAGATCAGACACAAGTGTATGAGGCTCAGCTGTAGATGAGCATTCCCAGACCACCCCAAAATTATACCAGTGGATTTTCAGAGTACCTTCCCCAGAAACAGTTGTATTTTAGTGGTAGAAATGTAATTTTTTCTGCTTCTTTTTGTTTGTTTTTATTATTTTTATTGGAAATACATTCTTGACTCATACAGTCAATCTCGCCCAAGCTTCCTCCTCTCTCCATTCCTCTCAGCTGCCCCTCACCTGTGCTCTCCCAAAGATCTACTCCCCTTCTTGCCCTTCAGAAAGGAGCAAGCCTCCAAGAGACAATAACCAATATGACAAAATAAGATACAATAAGACAACAAAACTTTGTTTGCCAGTTAGGCAACAGTCCTAAATGATAAAAGCTAATGTAGCATTATGACAAATTGTGAATGAAGTTCCTAGTTAGAATATATTTATTCTAACCTATTCTAACTGGTGGCAATTATGAGGCTAATTCAATTGACAGAATGCTTTGGGTCCCTTGATGCAGCTATATTCCATCTTGCTTATTTCTTTATATTTGAGTTTATGGAAAAGTATATCAAATTTACTTGGGAATTATGCATCTGCAATTGCATGTTCATGTATGTATATGCATGTTATTAATAAGCACTTAAAGATAACTAACAGCATAGACATGGAATCAGTGCCTCAGTGCTAAGAAGTTTAAATATGAGTGAATATGTGGAGAAGGAAATCCAGTGCAGAACAAAACTGCATAAAATAGAGACTGGAATTTGGAGAAAGATTTTTTTAGATGAAAAGCCAGCATGAACAAAAGGAACAGAACAATGTTATGGGAAGTATGACAGGCCAGTTGAGCTGGTACTGTGAATGTAGCTTAGAAAATAAGTTCAGATTCCTTGTGACACAGTATGCAAATGTGACAAGGTCATACTTGGAGGCAATGATGGCGTCAGAAAAGCCAGGCTGTCAAACCTTTTCTCTGTCCTTGCAAAAGAGCACGTCTGTCAGGGAGTTGTAAATGAGTTGAATTTGCCTAAAGTCTGGGCAGCTGGGAGACTTGGAAACAATCCAGAGGGTGCCTTGAAGCGCCAACCCATGGATTTCTTGATGTGCTTTGTTTGGGGGTGGGATATTTCTGTCCTCTCCTCTGAATATCTGTGTCTTCCCTTTTTGTATCTTAAGGTCCAGCTCCTCACTACCATCTCCCTAACTGTTCTGTCCTCAGTAATCACTTTGGTTTCTAAATACTCCTAGTCCTAAGAATCGAATAGAGGTGATTTCATGCAAATCTGGTAGTCACTGAAAGTAAGAAGTGATGATTGCAGAATGTTTCAACACATAGGCTGTGGATAAAGTCACTTTTATATTCCTTTGTACACTAATAAGATAAACATAGTCCTGACGGGAAGGGAAATTTATCAGATAATAAAGATAAGCTAACTGTTATGTAAGGAGAAGAATTACAGGTTAGTTGGAAATCTTGAATTTGGAAATGTAAAGATGGCAAAATCTACAGAAAAGGCTCAGGTGGGCAGATTGGAAGTAGGGGCAAGGGTCAGGGAAGATGACATACCCTGAGAGGGTAGACGGATTATTGAGGTTGAGGTGGCAAGCATGGGGTTTTGCTTTCATGGTGCATGTAGAAGCAACAGCTATGAATCAGGCATATTGGTGAGTACCTGTTCTCTGTGTTTAAGATAATTTCCAAAAAGAACCACCTAATATCGAATCTGATAGCATCAAGGGCTTGTCCTTCCCAGTCTCTATAACCACAAGGACTTGACTCTGTAGCTACTATAGCCATCGTCTAAGGGATTTTGTTATGAGGAGCTTAAACCAACTCAGGCAGGTCATTAGGTCAGTCCCATCATCTTACTAAGGTGTGAATCAACTGGTTATTATAGAAACACTATGGTAGAAACCTTTCTGTACAGGAGGAGTCATGGATCCCCCAGCTGACCCAAATGAGCCCTACACTACTATGGTTTCACAGAAGCATTTTCTTTCTTGGTTCTCTTGCTCAGTACCAACTAAAGTCTGGCTTCCAAATGGATTCTTTTTCATGGACTTAGAAAGTCCAATATCTAATTTTGATATTTTTGAGGATTAAATCTATACTCTTCAATAAACCGTCTCACTTCTATGTCATTTTCACTTGATGCACAGGCTTATATTTGCCCCTAACTTGTACTTGACCTGTCATGGCAACATTATTGCTAGCTTCTTTAAGACATTCCTTTCGACTGATCTTTGTACTTTTCTATATTCTTTTCTAAATAATAATTTTCTTTTCACAAACACACAAACACCTACACACATATAATAATTATGAAGTTCCAAACTTGAAGCTTTGGGGGGATTTCTATTTGATTATTTTAAAAATAAAACTGTTGTCAGCTTTGTTTGTGGAGAGGGTTTAGAAGCTCTGTTTACTCTGAAAGTAATCACTTCTTGATTCAAACTGTTTCACCAGTAAATAGAATATCTTAGGACATTAATTATATGGGAGAGAAGTCAGCAAGAAGTAGCTGTTACAATTCATTACTGTACAAGAAATAGCAAGAGAAGGGAGAAAATGTAAAGACAGAGATAATTGTTATAGCTTGGCTGTGAATAGGATTGGGATAGATGGATTGGAATAGTTTATCTTTCTCCTCCATAATAAACTCAAACACAGACCGGGAGTGAGCATACGGAAGTGAGTCAGTGCCCCTCTGGAACACTGCAGACAAAATCAGGACCAGGCATACCTTTTGAAATATTGTGCAATTAGTATTTTAAAGTTTTTTTCCCATTTCTACGCCTGCATAGTTTCCTGTATAACATTTTTACTTAGTTTATACAAACCTTCCTTTATACCTGTCCTCTTTAAAGCTGAACCACCCAGAGCTGATTTGGATAACAGTGTGGCTAGACTTCTTCTTTGAGATGTATATCAACCTTCTCTCTTTACTGTATATCAACCTGCTCTCTTTACTCATCTCTGCCACCTCAGGCAGTCCTGAAGAGTGCTGTTACTCACAGAATATAGTCTATGGACCCAGACATGAGTCCTTTCATTTTACAGATATTAAAATCAAGACACAGAGATACAGTTCTTTACTCTGACCCATATTGTTGGATTCTGCTGAAGTTGTCCAAAGAGAAGATGTTGGTTCAAATGTTTTTCTCTAGACTCTATCCCCTTTGCTTAATCAAGGGAGAAATGACAGAGTGCATGTCAGAGTCAGAAATACATCACATCCCACCTTTGTGCTCAAGGAGGATTTTATACTGGCCCAGGTCTATATAATAATGTACCCAATATTAAGTATTAGGATAATAAGCTCATAGGAGGTTTCAGAGAGAAAAGCATATGAGAGTAATCAAGGTTTTCATGATGTTGTTTAGAATTAAAAGATAATAATATGAAACACCTTTCAAAACACACCACGGTTTTTTCAAAACACACTTGTTTTTTTTTTTTTTTTTTTTTTCCCAACTTACAAGTGATCCTGAGTAGTTATAGGGAGTGGGAGGGATAGCTGTACTCACTGGTGAAGAATCCCATTTATAAGAGGACAGAAACCTGTGTGACCACACTGCTCTCTGAAGGAGAACAAAGGCTAAAATGAGATGACACCTGGCCTATTATCCTTGAGGGCCAACTCAGAAGAGAGGTGCAAGACTTTGTTACCCAAGGGGGGATAAAAGAAACTTTTGAGGTTTTGTATTGAAATGGAAACCTTGTTGCAAGAAGATATGGGGTGGTAGACAGAAAGAAAAAAAGGAAGAAAATTAAGAGAAGCAATAGGGGGAGAGGAGGTTGCCCATTGTGCAGAGTGAAAACAAACAAAACAGGAAAATAAAAGGAACATTCTAAGTCGAAGGGTGGTGGCAGGAAACAGGGCAGGCACTCCAGTCACATCTAATCACGGAATTCAGCCTGGTAGGCAGGATAGGACTCAGAGGACTGAGTATTGGATCTTAGGAAGGTAGTTGTGCTCAAAGTACTGAGATTCAATAACTATTTCTGTTCCTCACCTCAGAAATTTAGAATGCATTGAAGATGTCACCCCTAACTCCATCCTGGAGTCTATACTAGCCTCATACTAGTGTTCAGTGATGAAACACTCTACCTGAAATCTCAAATTTGAGAAATGTTTTACCCAGTGTCTCTCACAGTGGAGCCGCATTCTCCTTCTCCTCATTTTTGTTTTGATTTTTTAATACTCTCTACCCAGATATATCTCAACTTCTTTTATTTAGAAGCAGCCTTCTTAGTAAACACCAAATAATAGTTCATTTTTTCACCATAACTGGTGTGTAATGAGGACTGAAGGCAGCGTGTAGATGGTGTTTCCTGCAAGCTAAACTGTGTGCCCACCTGTGAACACTCAGCCCTCGTGGCTGACCATACGGTCACAGGAAGCTATTAGGAAGGGGTTCATACTGCCTTCTTCCCTAAGCATAGCACTTCCAGAATGACAATTTCTTAGAAACTATTTTTATTAACTTAGTTACGTGATTATTTTTCTTCTCTAAAGTCTGTCATTAACTCCTCCAACCATTCACAAACCACCAAACTCACTTTAATTTTAGGTCTCTTCCTTTCCCTTTTGAATGTACATGACAATTCAGAACAGATCATCTCAATGTGCTTAATTATGGGACCCAAGTAACGAAATAGTTAAATGTCCTTGAAATCTAGAAAAACCGTGACAGGATCTTACAGCAAATATTATCGGATTAACAGCTTTTATCATGTCTTCTCCACTGTTCAGCTTGAGAACACACATGCAGACAGAGCATGAAGCACTATGGTTCAGTTTGACAATTTTCTGCTTTTCGGTTATACAAAAGTAGACACTGTACTCCTTGCTAGAGGCGCTAGTATGATGCAGCATCATGTGGTCATAGGAAATTACCCACGGCTCCCATCAGGCACACTATAAATGGGCACACAGCCACCACCTAAAGTGCACCAAGACTCTGAGCTCTACTGTTTAGGTCACAAATATCAGATGCATTTGTGATCTATTCACTCCATCTATCAAAGCAAAATGCCACATTTGACAACACCGCGTCTATATTACAAAGCATGGTGGCCTTGTGGTTGGATGTTCAACTGCGCTCATTGGGGCCAACTCACAGAACATGTGATGTTATATACTTCCCTTTGTTGGTTGGTTGTTTGGCTTGTTGACATTTAGGTTAATCTGACCTCAAATTTGTAATTCTCCTACCTTATCCCTACAGTGAATATGGAGATCACTTGTGTCCCCAAACATTCCAAACTTTTGTTTTGAATGTGGTATGTGTATTTATCTGTAGTGTGTGTATATTCATTTTCATATAGACCAGAGGTCTAAGGCAGGTGCCTTTTTCAATTGCCCTCTGTCTTATCTTTTTGGGGCAGTCTTTCACTGAACTTGGATCTCACTGATTGTCTAGACCGCCTGGCATGTGAGCTCCAGGGATCTTTCTGTCTGCCCCTCCCCAGTGTAGACACTATAGATGCCAAGCATTTTTGTTTTAATAAATCATGTACATTTTGTTAGGGGAAGTTCCAGAAATCTATCCTGCTCTACTTCCATTAGAATCTTATAGATTAAAATTCTATAAAACATTTAAATCATTAGTCACTTGTTTAACTATCTACAGGACAATTGTTAACTTATCTTTATTAAATTTAAAACCTTCTTGTACATCAGGCACTTTAATATGTCCTTGTTAAGAAGGAATACATTTTTTAGAAATTAAAATGTCATATTGTTATACTCAAGTGGAACAGTATTTTTTTAAATTTTCTTTGATAATTTCATACACATTTCATATATAGGACATTTTGAAAAAAGTACCCCAGTCACCCCCTTCTCCAGCCAACATTGTAATCCTTCTTTTTAACAGGTTTTTCTGTGTGTGTGTTTGTATGTGTGTATGCATATGCACGTGTATGCATATATATGTATCTGTGTGCATGTGTGCACATATGTGTATGTGTGTATATAATTATGTATATGTATGTGTGTACACATGTGTGTATGTCTGTGTATGTTATTGTGTGTGTGCATATGTTCCACTGATCTTAGTTGGGATTATTTTATGATTATTGATGTGTATTTGTTGGGAGAGGGGAGTTATTCAGTATAGCACAGGTTACTACTCAGTGGCTACATCTCTGAAAGAAATATCTCTTCTTCTTCATTAATGCCATGGCTCTTCAAACAGTTCATTTAAAAAAAATACAATACAGTATATTTAACAAAAGTTTTTGTTTTAACCATTACTAAGGGTATAATTCAGTGTTATGAGTCACAATTACAGTGCTGTCTAGAATTTATAACTATTTCCCAAAGTTTTTCATCATGCTATAAAAAGATCTCTGTATGTGTCAAATGTAAGTCTATTTTCCTCCTGCGTTGACTGTGTCTAATCTACTTTCTATACTTATGAATGTGTCTATTCTAAGTATTCCATGTAAAAAGAATGACAATATTTGTCTTTTGTGTCTGGGAATTCAATTTTAAAAATTTTGAGCAACTGCCAAGCTCCTTTCAGTAGCAGCTTTGACACACAGCATCAGCAGCAGCAATGCGCGATGGTCCTAGCGTTCTTGTATTTGATTTTAACTTTTTTCTGTTTGGGGTTTTATTATAGCTGTCTTAGTAAGTGTGGCTTTTACCTGAATCCACTTGCAGGTGAGTACTCTGAGCATCACACAATGGTCCTTCTGCCCATTTGCATATCATCTATGGGGCTATCCGAGTCATTTGATCATTTTTTAAATTGGGTTTGTTGAGTTTCTGTGATTGAGTTACAGGAATTTTTCATATATCTGGGCAGGAGATGCTTTCAGGATATATAATTTGCAACTATTTTATCACATTTAGCTTGTCATTTTGCATTCTTCATAATGTCTTTTGGAAAAGTATTCTCAGTTTAACAAAGACTGAGTTACATATTTTGCTCTTTTTGCTTGTGCCTTTGATTCCATATTAGGAATTAATTGTTATCCAAGATCATGAAGATACATCTCTGTGGCTTTCTTGTAAAATGCTTCCAGTATTAACTTACGATCCAGTCATTGATCCTTTCACTTCTACGTCTATACTGTGAAAGGTAGGAATCTAAATTCATTTGTTGATATGAATATTAATTTTGTTGAAGCAAAATTTGCTGGAAAAGCTGTTGTTTTTCCTTATGAGTGGACTTTACATTCTTGTCAAAAATCAACTGGCTAAAACTATAGGTTATAAGTCTTGCATCACCATCTGCCTACTTATAGCTTTACCATGGTATTGATTAGTATAATTTTAAAGCAAGTTTAGAAATTGAGGAGTGTGAATCCTCCAATCTTGTTCTGCTCCTTTTAGATTGTTTTGGGCATTCTTTTCCTCTTATAGTTCTGTATGATTTTCTATTTGCACAGTGAAAAATATCAGACTATTCACAAGCATGGTTTTGAATCAGTAGATAGATTTGTATATTAAATTTTCAATAATCTTGCTTTTTAATCCATAAACACAGGATGGCTTTTCATTTTATATATGTCTTTAAATTTTTTCCATATGTTGTTGTTTTCAGTCATGTTTTTGTTGCTTTTTATAAAAATTTAATGATGTGCATATTTTTGTTAATGAAATTTATATTTAGACAATTTTACAAATATATGAAAAGCATTCTGATTATTCTCTCCGACCATCTCTTAATCACCCCTTCCCACTCCATCTCCTCCCAACAAAACTCTCTTTCATGTCATGTCTTCTTTTATATTTTTTTAATTTATGATCCACTGTATTTGAGCACCACTGATTTTGTGATCATGGGTTTGGCGCTATCACTTGTACCTGGTGGGATCAGCAGTGGATACACAGCTAAAAACAGAAACTCTCGGAATCTATCAATACCATTAGTTCAGAGGTAAAGAGTATGTCCCATGAGCTCCCCCATTACATGACAGATCATATTTTTATATCCCTTTTATCCCAAATTTAATTTTATTCTCAGTACTTTCCTCTGGTATTTTATTTTTCTTGATGCTATTTTAGATGGAATGCTTTATTAATATCCTCTTTGGTTTTTCATATAGACTTGGAAGCATGGCAGGTTTGAAAGCATAAGGATTATAAATACGGATATTCTAAGCAAAGAATCTTATGATTTTGCTCATCAGCCTTAATAATCTTCTTGTGGAATCACAATGGGTTTTATATGTGAGATGATATCGTTCACATTGAGAGACAGTTTGCTCTCTCATTCCTCCTCAGCTATCTATCGTTGGTTCTTTTTGTCTAGATTATCTGGTTAGAATATTCTGTATACTTCTGAAGAGTAGTGGCAGAAGCATTCAGCCTTGTCTTAGTTTTAACCCAAAGTGGAATATTCCACCTACTATTGAGTAGAGTCAGCTACTGGATTCTGTAAATCTCCTTCATTGTGTTGGACATTTGACTTTATTTCTGGTTTTCCAAGGATTCTGACTAGGAGAATGTATTTCATTTGTCAAGAGAGAATTAAAGTCAATTAAAGTGATCATTCATTGTCCCTTTGATTATTTATATGATGTGCCATGCTTATTTCTTGATGTTGAATCTCCCTTGAATCTCTGGAGATGCTCCCTCCCCCTTTTTCCTGTCTAACCTGGTTTTCATGTCGTCCTAACTTGATCTTTCCAACCCTGTGCTTTGGCCTTGTTTATATCATGGGGAGCACCCACCCATCACACACACACACACACACACACACACACACACACACACACACACACACACTGCCTTTCTTAACAGAAATGCCAGGGTGTCATATGGCAGTGAGCCTGTGTCTGGTGAGTGGCATGGTGATTCTGGAACCCTTTGTACTGAAAGGAGGATTATGTGAAAGGTTTCATTGCTAGAACATGTCAGGAATAAAGGAACTCAAGACATGCAATACATTTTCACTTCATGTAGTAACTAAACATACATTGGCTCTTCTAAATTATTTCTATTGGCAGTCAAATTTACATTCTGCTGACATGGTAGAGTACATTGGATGACTCAAAGCCTCTAATTATCTGTGTATAAAAATACATCAATAATTATACATGGTTATTGATAGACAATTTCTCAACCTTACTAGTTTTTGTACAAAACTGCTAGTTCTCCATTCTTCTGAGATAGTAGCTATTCTCTGCTCCTATCCTACTCACCATT
Source organism: Peromyscus melanophrys (assembly GCA_902168415.1). Classification (NCBI taxonomy): domain Eukaryota; kingdom Metazoa; phylum Chordata; class Mammalia; order Rodentia; family Cricetidae; genus Peromyscus; species Peromyscus melanophrys. The sequence goes on along the minus strand of CABHPR010085765.1, from coordinate 9,774 downwards.
CTGCAACACTATTGATGGAAAAATCTGACCATATTGAGATTGTATATTTATATTGCTAGATCTTAGTGTATGTTTTTATATGTATGGGTGTCAACTGTAATAGGGCATAATTAGAACACGAAGAGAGTTTTTAGTTCTCTTAAGAGCTATAACATTTGGGTATCACTCACTGATCACATTAATCTAGTAACTGACCTGTCAGAGCTTAATGCTTGTGTTCCTTTGCACTACTGTTATAAAGTACTTTTTGGAAAAGAACTTCTGACACAAGCACTTTCAAATCACATGTATAGTTACTGTGAAGATCTATGGAAATATTACAATTCACAATCACAGCTTATAGTAGGATTGAAAAGTCAATTGGTAGGCTCTGAAAATTAAATACCAGATAGTACATAATAGTGCTGCAACTTTTTTTCACGGCTGCCTTTGATAGAATACACAAAACCCATTTCATCTTGCTTTGTCACAATGTCTCAACCAGCGTGACTTTTTCTCATATCTCTTCTAAGGGTGCAAAACATAGGAAGCAAGAGAACTGGGATAATGTATGGATTTTTCACTACTGTTTCACTACATATTAATATTATACATTATTAAATTGAAGAATGTATTCATATAAAAATAGAACACTATGTGAACTAGGAATTTTTAAAGATTATATAGGTAGGACACACTTATAAGGAATATATGAGATACAAAAAGCAGGATACATAATGATTTTAATTGTGCAGACTGAGCAGGTTGCCTTTATGTATTTAGAAATATGTATATATGTGTATATATATATATATATATATGTGTGTGTGTGTGTGTGTGTGTGTGTGTGTGTGTGTGTGTGTGTGTGTAGTAAGAACTTATGGGAAAGAGGCCATAAATTTTAAAGAGTGCAAGGAGGTTTATATGGTCAAGTTTGGAGTAAGAAAAAAGAAGTGGGCAACAATGTAACTATTATAGTCACAAAAATTAAAGAAGAAATTAAAAGAAAAGAAAAGGGAATTTAAGCACAGCAAAAGTAAAGCAGTGACACAGGAGAGTAAGTGTAGTCATAGGGAAAAAGGAAACAATTCTCAACTGAAATAAATTTGAAAATTTCTCCCAGCATGTGGATTAAAATGAAGTAGATACTGTCAGAATACTTAAAGATGTCTACATTAGAGGTATTTGAAAAAAAAAGAAATCCTTCTGAAATTATAAAAGCATATAAAACTAAAAATGTAAAAGCTAAGGATGTCTCTGATTAAGAGGGAAGTGTGAGTGTGAGTGTATGGACACAGAGGGAAGGGTACTATCCTTGTTTTAAGCCAAGCCAAATGGCAAGAAACCACAACCTCATAAATATTGTAAATGGTTTTAGTTGCCAAAATAGAGACCTGTTTGATTTTTCTCAAAATACTGTTAGAAGAAAAAATAATGAACATACAATGCCAAGAAAAAATTCTAATAATTACTCTGTGTCACAGTTCTCCTCACTAACATACAACTGTCTGATGTAATAGAATCAGGGTCAGTCTTCTTTAAGTCACCAGAATTCATTTTGTCCAAACTCAGATGAATAGAGGAACATCACAGGCATATTGTGATGTAATTAAAGAATAAGGAATGTAAAGATTTTTCTCAGTGTATTCTCAATAACTATCGAGTGAAAAATGAGACAAGACTAAGGACTCCAGATGAGGTATTATCTAGATTGAAGGATATCTGTAAATTTTAGTATGATTTTTTTCCTTACTCGCTACTTAGAAATTAGTTTCAATTATACTTTTAATTCTATGATGGTTTTCTATAGCCTTGCACATAGCTTATCTATCATCAGCTTTTTTTTTTTACATTTTATATTTTCAGAATCATGAATCATGTTTTATCATTCTGTTTGTAGTTTGTTCTAAGACAAAAATCTCACTATAAAAAGTCAAGGTTGGTTTCAGCTTTCCATCCAGGGTCCCTGAGTTCTCAGTCACTAAAACTGTAAGAATGAACAGTGCACTGTTTAATCCAGAAAACTCCAAAGAAATAATTTCATTCATAAGTCCTTGATAAGCTATGATAAAATTGGATGTTCAAATTTCTGAGGAAACTTTAGGTATTTTAAAAACAAGAATTTTTAGGTTTACAGATATGATCTTTTATCTTAAATGATTTTTGTAGCTGGCTGATTACTAAATGGGAACACACTATATTTTAAATTAAAATGATAAAGCTAAAATGTTCCTACAATGAAATGTATAATTTTTCAAATTTTGGTGGTAGCAGAATTCTGAACTTTCTTTCTATAATTAGTATTTTTCAAACTTTCTTAGAAAAGAATGCATTTTGTAATGAATAAAATCTGTGAGAATGAAGAAATATCTAGTATTTTTTCCTAGTAAATTTTTGTATGATTTACTGCTTATGCAAATTTTATTGTAGTGTTAAATATTATATAACTATATTGGAGAAATAACACAAGCAGAAACAGGTGTTTCTTGAATTTGAGTGCAAGTACCATATTTTAATAAACAAGTGACAGCTACGAAAATGTGAATTTAAATCACCTAATGTTTAATATTCATTTACAAGGAAAACACACAAATCAACAATATGGTACAACTTTAGGACATGTTAATGTGCCACTTATTGTTGCTCTGTTTCTATTAGTTCTTTTTCCATGAATAGCACACAGATATATATTAATAGCTATGATTTTCAGTTTCATTATAATTCCATTTCCAAAAGTCATTTAGCTTATTGTCTAGAAATAGGAAGTTAGCAGAGTTTGAACAATCAATGCTTATGAGTTGTAGCTTGAAGCCACAGAGAGAGATTTTGATGTACAGTCACTACCTTGGACAATACTATCTGCATATAGTCTGTGACATTCAGGAGCCTGTGTGTGGACTGCTCACTCCCTGTTGCCATTGCGTAAATAGTTTGATATATAAAGTGCAGCCTGAGATTAAGTGTGTTTCTCAAACATTGGAGATTTCAGCTCAAATTGGAGTTTTATTGTTATTTTCCATGTAATTTTTTAATTGTGAAGCTGTGAAGTTATTAGGGATTTTGAAAAACTGATTTCCTTGTAAATCATTTTCAGAAACACCACCCAAGGACAAGATAGCAAATTCTTAGAAATGCATTGAAAATGAAACAAAGTGGTGTTTTCAACATTCCCAATGGCTCTTCTAACAAGGTCAAAATATCATTCCCATGTATCAGGAACTATGTGGATGGCTTATGCAGCTGGGGCTTTTTCTTCTGTGATCCAGAAAGGCAGTTGATTGTTTCTTCCTAGTTAATATAAAATGAAAGTTTAATGAGATGCCAGTACAACGTCAGTTCCCCAACGTTTTTGGAAGTTTACAGTGTGAAGTGATGAAGATATGGAAGTAGTAGCAATGGGAGAGTGGCTAAGACAACTATTTCAAACCTCAAAACACAGTCTCTCTAAAAAATGATTGCAATGAATGATCATCAGTGAACTGGAATTGATCAATTACTTTCAGAAGACCAATGGTTAACACTGTGATCATCTCTGGTTAGCACTTCAATAACATATAGCCAGCAATATAAATGGAGAGGTATTTGTGCTGTGAGAAAGAAACATTGAGTTTGAACTAAGAATAATTTTTATAAAAGTATTTTTGTATTTAAAAAAATGTTAATAAAGTTTTTCCAAATAAGATACCCAATCTAGGTTTGAAGGAAAAAATAAAATGTATTTTCCTTTTCCCCTGGTCTCAGGGAAGTGAGAAACAAGACATCTAACTTAGGATGGGGGTAGACAGTTGAAGGAAGTGGGTAAGAAGAAAGCCAACCTCCCTGTTGCTGGAGGAGAAAATGTTGCAAATCAATAGTGGGTGCTGGGTACAATAGAGAAAGAGGAGGATCACTGACCAGAGCAAAGGCATTCTTAGGAGTTACACGATGGGCTTCCCATCTCCTGTATCTCCTCTGCCATCCTCTGACCATCTGTAAGCAATGTTGGCTGGAAACATCATCAGCGACCAAGTCTGGACTTGTAGGAGATGATGCAGATAGATAGGAAAAGTGACCATATCAAATGATATGCCATCAAACACCTCTCTGGTTCCTTATGATAGGCAGGCGGCATTGCCTGATGCGATAACATGCTTAAAAAATACCCAGAAACGAGTGGGAAGTGGTACACAGGAAAAGCTAGTGAGGACAAATCCACCTAAAAATATGTGTGCTATTTAGCCACAGGATTGTGAAGTTCACAGAGAATGCAGAAAACCATGATTTTTTTTAAATGCAGACTTTTTAGCAATGTAAATAACAGTAAGGAAAGTTGAAGAGAATTTGAAGCTACTAATTCCAGAAAATGAATTTGATATTTACTCCCATGTCGGTACACAAAGCATAGCTAATTCTAGGTAAAGCTGCATATTTCAAGAATATTGTGTATATGTTCAAATACAAAGATGCTTCCATAATTCAGGAGACATACTCGTATTGAGGACTGAAACAGGCTTTTGTTGACTGCATTTTCCTTGGATGCCATCAGAGGTGGAAAGCTTGTACACTGGCAAATACCTACCTTACAAATGATAAACACTGTTCGTGGTCTAGGAAACATAAAGTCAGGCTAACACTTGTGCCATTAGTCACCAGCACATGCTCAAGTGAAACTACAAGGAATTTTTGTTAATCAATGAGTGCAGGTGGGACACTATGTAGGAGTTCATTCTCGGGAGAATTTCCAAGAGTGGAAAATGCCCGGCTCTCAGAGAGTTGCCACATTTACCATTCAGCTTAAGAGTTCAGTTCAGCTCTCCTCATCCATTCCTCAGAAATGTTTTAAGCACTCTCTCCCAGACAAGACTGAGTGTAACCGGACTTCAGAGCAGTGAAAAGACCTCTGTGCCTCTACAGGAATTTGTATCTAGAGGAGACAATACTACAAGTTGGCATTTTCTGTTAATCTGCTATGTGCTAGGCTTTGCTTGGTGTGCTAACCCAAAGTCAGAAAAGGGATAAATTCTCTCTGGGAGAAGAAAGGGAACAACATTAATATGAGTGTTGAAATACAAGAAGAATTCAATTAGGCAGAAAAGAGAACAAGTACATTTAGATGGAAGAAGCAGTGAGTACTTCTATGTTTCAATATTATCACATGATAACAACAAAAGCTGAGTAAAGATGAAATAGGCTGGAGTTAGTGATGGGAGAAAGGAGGAATTTGGGAATGAAAGAGCTGACCTTCTGGGAGATCTATCAGAATAGCAGGACTATTTCTATCACTTAATTCAATCTCTAAAATATATTAGAAGGCACCTATCACTACCACCATTTCACATACATGAAAATAGGTAACAATAGTAATAATTATAATGAAGTTTCATATGCACATTAAAGAGATAGAGACTCCAAAGTTCCTTTTGGTTAGAGGATCTCATGCGGCATCCAAAGAGGTTCAATGTCAGGTTATGGTGTGGTTCACTCTTTAACTGATAGTTTCTATGAGTTAAAATACATCTATATTTAGTTCATCCACTCATTCAAAAGTGATAATGCAGGATGAAGTATTTTTTACACAGACTGAAAACAGAACTGGAGTCTTCAAAATCTCGACCAGCTCCTTGTCAAGAACACTGAGGACTGGAGAATAAAAAGCAGGAAGCCTTATTCAACAACATAAAGCAGAAAGCCTTGGCCATATCCACCTGCAGAGGCTATGTTCTTGAAGCTTTGGAGTGATAAGAAATCCTGGAGACAGGAGCATTCTTTGATGGCTGTCATCTCAAGATATGCACCTGGATCATGGAGTATGTATATAGATAGATGATAGATAGATAGATAGATAGATAGATAGATAGATAGATAGATAGATAGATATAGATATAGATATATAAAATACCAAATTGACTAATACCTAAAGGCCCTGATGATGTCATCTTCCAAAGACATCAAATTATTCCCAAATGCAGAAAATGTAGTAATCTCCCTCTTCAAGGTCTGATAACTCCCTGTAAAGGCACACAAAGAGTCAGTCATCCCACGTTGGTGACTAAACTCAGTCTTTAGCTAGTCCTGACACTGAGAAATTGGGATTAATAAACATCTTCTATCCCAACTAATCATCTGCTCTTCAGGGAAGCAGCTGAAGGCATCAAACCTCACATCTTACCAAGACATGCCACCAATGAGGAAATTACAAGTGGTTTTGTAATTGTGACAGTAACTGGATGTGTGTGTGTATAGATATATATGTGTATATATATAGAAATATGTATGTAAGGATTATTGTGAGTGTAAAATAGATATATGTGTATAAATATAAATAATGTGTGTATAAACATGTTTGAATGTGTTTTGGTACATGTGTATATATGTAGTGGGTAGCCACTCCAGCTTTGGTCTGGAAGTTCCAACCCCCATTGAGGCTTCCGTAACTATCACGCCTACAAGGCGGGGCCAAGGGAGGGCCTGGAGACCTGAGACCGGATGCGCACTCTCTTGTTTCCTGGACCTGGACGCGAGAGGTAGACCGAGGAAAGTTCTCCAGAGAACACCGCCAGATTGCGCTGCGTCTCTTCCAGAACCCATCATCTACCTATCCCTTCATTTGTGAGTTACGCCTTTAAATAAATCTCCTTTTAACTACGTGGAGTGGCCTTAATATTTACACCAATATCTGGCGCTCACCTGGGGGAAATTCCAAAGGCTTCGGTGGCTCCCACCCTCAGCCTCCTTCCCTCCCCGGCTGGCGGGTACCTAAAAACGTCTACAAAGTTCCATATAACCAGGGAACGCCTACACGGTTCCACCTATCCCTTCATTTGTGAGTTACGCCTTTAAATAAATCTCCTTTTAACTACGTGGAGTGGCCTTAATATTTACACCAATATATATAGATTATTATATATCTATGTATAACAGACATATATATGAAAATAGGCCATATTATTTTTATTAAATTGCTACTAACCACATGAAACTGCCAAGGAAACTTTTTGATAACCCTTAACTATTACATAAACATGCTTTTAGAAGTGATAATTTACAAAATGCCAGAATGATCGATCAAGAAATCCAAAAAATGTACTTCATGAAATTAAACAGAGCAATAACAAAGCAAAACAAAATGAGGCTGTACCTTCAAATGCAACCATTTCTAGATATGGCTGAATCATTGGATCTGGCTGAAAAGCATTTGATTCCAGCCATACTTAAAAGAAAAATAAAGATAAAAACAGTTTTCAGCTTCCCCTGTCGTGTTTCCAAATCTGCAAAGCACAGGGGCAAATCAGGCACTGGTGAGAGGCCATGAACTGGCGCTCTGCCATGTGTTTCCCTCTAGGCTGGTCAGAGAGTGCCAAGCAGTGTTGGATATACCTCATTAATGCACTTTTACCCGAAGAGTGGCAACCCTACAGGGGTCTACTGATCATAAACACATCAAGCCCACATGTCTGCAGCCAATGCCCATTACATTGAGAGCCCCTTCTGCCTCCTAGGTAGCAATGTGCTTTGAAAAACTGGGCCAGGAGGCCTTTTGTGGGGCTGCCCTGAGCCAGCTTGCTAACACACGTCTGTGCCCAGGGTCTCAGCTGCTGTATATAGATGGGTATGAGCTCACAGCACTGACATGGGCAGCAAGTGGTTTTGTTTCTAAATCCACTGGATTATCATCTTCAATTATCTATAGATACTACAAATTCACCTAAATTATCTAAAGATACTACAAATGAGTAGAAATGGGCTGTTTTCTTGGTCTTGATGTTGCTTTGTGTTGTTATCTCAAATACTTTTGTCATTAATATTGATCCCTTCTTGTCATTATTATCCTATATTTCCATATATTAATAGGTGAACAAGAATTCAATACCTGTTCCCAACTAGATTCTTAAGAGCATTAAGGCAATAATACAGTTAGCTCTCTTTCTCAATTACAGCCTCTAACAAACAATAATGAATGGAATATTACTTAAATGATTCCATTTTGCAGGCTTTGTATACAACATAACCACTATGGAACATGGGTTCTTTTAATATTATCTTTCCAGAGGAACTTTAACTCAAAACATTGAGTTGTTTGCTCAGGAGCTCATGCTTAATGGTAAATTCAAAATTCATACTGATGCCTTCATCCTCCATCATCAACATAAGTCACATCTGTGGGTCTGTAGCATACTTTGAAGAAGTAGCTATAGTCCTGATGATATTAGTTTCCATTAGGCCATCTATCTTGAAGTCAAATTCTATGAGACTATATCAATATTTTGCCCAAATTTTTATGTCTCTAATTTTTTCCAGTAATATAAATTCAAATTAAAATAAGTAATTGCTTTAAAACAATTTTCTTTAGAGGATTATTTTATTTCTATCATTTAAAACTGTTCCTTAGTTCCATAGCCAAGTCATGTCCTGAGAGCATTTGTCCCAAGCACCTTAGTTCAAGTTGAGGTAGGAATCTGGAGTACTGCCACCACAGAAATCTCCCATATATCACTGCTTCTCAACTCTAGATTCAGCATGCCTATGTCTACAGGCTCTCTGGGCTGGTCACTCCATTGGTTTGCCTTCCTGAGGGTACTTATTAAGCTTATTCTTTTTACCTCACTGTTTTCAACACTGACTTGCTTGAGGACTGGGACTCTCTCATCACCCTGAAGGCAACAGCTGACATCCCATAAATAAAAAGTCTTCAGCCAACTGTGGCTTGTTATTGATCCCCTACCTCCCCATCGTGACACTATAGGCAAGTCAGGTACTTGCTTTTCTATGACAGCTTTCATGCTCTCTTCAGTAAGATGAAAAAAACAGAGACTGGACTACTCTGAGGGACCATGTGTAGAGTACAGAACAAGCCATAATAAAGCAGAGGAAGCAGTGTAAGGGCTGGCTGGGCCACATCCCATGGAAGTACTGCGTTCAGATGTGTTACACAGAGGTCCTATCTCCCTGTGATGGAGGTCGCAGTCCTGTGGGAAATACTGCTCTAATGCTGAGAGCCAGACTAGCTCCTAGTTTCAGGGATTCGGTACCAGGCTGTGTCTCTTAAACAGTACAATCCTGGGTTTCACGTGATCAGAAGCACCCTTGTAACAATTGCAGAATCAGTAAGAATCTAGTAATTATTAAATACCCACTATGGTATTGATGTTATGCTAGTGAATTGGGGTATGAAATAAATGCAATCTCAGCATAGCCTCCTTAGTTTTACATAGTAAACTGTACACATTTTCTGGATTATGAAACTGAATTGTATTTAGGGGTAACTGCCAAAACATAGGTGATAAATAACATTAACTAATACTTAATCTCAACTTTATACAACTTTCAAACTTGTCTGGGCTAGAAAGGATACAATTATATATTTATGTACCCAGGTATCTGGGAATGTATTGTGTCCATATGCGTGCATCCATCCATCCATTCATTCATTCATCCATCCATCCATGAACTTATCCATCCTTCCATCCATGCATCCATGCATCCATCCATCCATGCATCCATCCATCCATCCATGCATCCATCCATGCATCCATGCATCCATCCATCCATCCATGCATCCATCCATCCATCCATGCATCCATCCATGCATCCATCCATGCATCCATGCATCCATCCATCCATCCATCCATCCATGCATCCGTCCATGCATCCATCCATCTATCCATCCATCCATCTATCTATCTATCTATCTATCTATCTATCTATCTATCTATCCAACTACCTATATATTCATATGATATATTTTCCTAGACAGAGCATGGCAGGACCCACTTAAACTATACTTATTTTAGAGCTCATTTTTCATATACTATACTG
>CABHPR010085760.1:275-11348 GCA_902168415.1 Peromyscus melanophrys | reverse complement strand
TTTTTTTTCTCAGCATTCCTTAGTTGTCTGTAGTTCTTTGTCAAGAGATGGGGCCCTGTGAGCTTTCTCTCTTTCAATTTAATTTCTGAAGAAATTTGTTAAATCTCCTTAGATATCCCAAAGGCAGGTCAAGAGAAGATCTTTATTTTTCTCATTTAAATCCTCATCTTGTCTTACAAAGCAAAACAAAGGCTTAAAAAAACCCAACAGTTTTAAACTCTTAAATATGTTTTATTTCTGTGCCATGCTAGTCAGTTACTCTGAAACATATAACTAAGAATCGTTAGAACCTGGACATCAATAAACCCATATGGTGGTGTCTCTAGTATGTCATCGATCCCATAAAAATGTAGTAAAGCATAAGAACAATATAGTTGGTCTGTCAGAATCCTAGTGATTCTACAAATATTCTAAGAGGATCATGTATCAAACCCACAAAATTAAATTCTATGTCCAAAATAAATGCCACTCTTTGTCATGTCTATACACTACTGTTGGAGCACTGACTGTGAATTCACTGGAGCCTTGCATTTTTAATCTGTATTAGTCATTGACCTCTGGAAAAAATTCTCTAGGCAATAAGTAAATGGACAATTTCCAAAGCTCATTGAGATAAAAAAACAAAACAAAACAAAACAAAAAAACAAAAAACAAGACATAAGGATCATCAGAAACACCAAGGGATTAGCTTCCCAACAGTTCACTATGAGTTTCCAGGCTATAGCTCTGGATCAGCTTAGTCATGAAGCACTGTGGCTCTTTAGGGCACTTTGCTAACAGTGCACACTGTGCACGTCTTATCTGGACTAGAAGAACTTTGACTGGTTGAGACAGTAGCTGTCAAGGATACTTAACTGATGGACAGTTCTTCATCAGATTTCCTAGTACAGAGTAACTAAAGTATAGGCTGTTGATTTATTTGGCTGCCAAGGCAATGATAAACTTTCCAGAAAGATTCTCTTATATCCCTGCAAACTTTTGGCTTAGGAGAAATCATTCTAAAATACATTGATCTCTTAGCTCTACTTTGGCATGCTTGCTGGACACCTGAGAGAGAATTACAAACTAGGAAAGGGCATATAATAAACTAGACTAACAGCCTGGTGGTGGTGGTGGCGCATGCCTTTAATCCCAGCACTCGTGAGGCTGAGGCAGAGGCAAGGAGATGTCTGTGAGTTCAAATCCAGCCTGATCTACAGAGTGAGTTCCAGGACAGCCAGGGCTACACAATGAAACCCTGTCTTGAAAAACAAAACCAAAAACAACAGACTGACTTTTAACATTACAAGGTGGGAGATGGTTAGCCAATGAGATAAAGGTAAGAGTAAATATATTTAAATGTTCAAGTTGAAGAAAGATTCAAGTTTATTGTCCACAATGGGCAAACTTTCCATGCTATGCAAAACATCTTGGGTCTTAGAGCGCATGTCAGACCTTTCATTCACTGTCACCTGTAAAATAAGGAGAGTACCTGAGAAGAGAAGGTGCAGGAGGGCATGTACTCCAGAATCCTTTATTTACAGCAAAATGACAAGAGAGATTTATCTATCATAGTGGAAGGAACTAGCAGCTGATACTATTTTGGCTTCCACCTAACCCAGAAGCTCTGTGTCAGTGGTTCTCAACCTTCCCAATGCTGCGACCCCAATCATAAAATTATTTTTGTTGCTATTTCATAACTGTTATAAAATGCAAACATCTGTGTTTTCTGATGGTCTTAGGTGACTCCTGTGAAAGGGTCATTTAACCCCTAAAGAGGTCACAACCCACAGGTTGAGAATCACTGGTCTCTATAGACAAAGCTTAGGAACAGTCCCTACAAAAGTAATGATGACATCAAGAGGCACAATGCATTCTATTCTGTCTCTTAGTTAGTTCCCAAACAGTTGAAATAAAAAAGGAACTGGGGGTGACAGATGATGGTAAGAAACAAACAAACAAAACCACAAACAAACCTGCTATAAAAACACTGCACAAATAAGTAGATGATATGAAAACAGTACATACTTCCACCAGATCTAACGAATTGTTAAATTGTTAAGTATTGTCTTTGAACCAACTTGTATGTGAGAAAAATGCAAATAGTGAAGGATCCATTTCATCACATCATGCCCACTTCTGTCTATCCACAGAAGTAACTAATGCCCCGAAGTTGTTTTGGATTCTTTCTGATCATGGCTTATATAAGGGATATCCTCTACAGATACATTGCCACACAGCACAGTATTTCTTATTACTATGATATTCTGAAACTTGCTTTCCCATAGACAATTAATTGAGATATACCACTGTTGGTGTGAACAAATCTAGTTTATTTATTTTAAGTTCAGACATGTATTCATACATAAATAACTACTGTAAAAATCTTTGGGCTCTCTTGGGACTACAGAATTGATACCATTGGAAGATTAGGGTCTTTATTTTATGAACTCTTTCCTTTCATGCACATTGTTATTCCCTTTCATTTGGTCTTTTAAATAGCCAAGTCCATGTAAATTTGGGAGACATTGTTGCTAAGGGCCCTTTACACATATCCCAATGGTTACAGCTTCTGTGTAGTACTGGTACTAAAATTATTTCAATTCACTTTCAGTTTTGTTATGTTTGGCATTTAAAAACATCGCTAAGTCTTCATATTGATTTTATATGCAATAAACATATTAAACATTCTTGTAACAGTTGGCTGGAAATTATTCTTTAAAATTTTATATCGAGAGTGATAACTTATTCAAACAGTGACAATCTTGTCTTATATTCTAGTCATTCTATAGTTTTATTTCTTTTTCTTGCTGTCCACAGCTGGAATCACTAATTAAACATCCATGCAGTAGCTGTACCACTGAACATTTCATCAAATATCTTTAATGGACCTGCTTTATATATTTCATCCATTAGCAAGGTTCCTGGCAGAAACTTTTCAATCAATTAAGGACATTTTATTTAATAGTTACATTGATAAGAATTTCATTATGAATAAGGTAATGCTAAATTTTTAACTATTTTTCTCCTTCTATTGAAATGACCAAGGTATTTTTTCTTTAATCAATATAGAGAAATCTGCTGTGGTATTTTTATGAAGAATGATCCATTTTTCCTTGGGAAAAATCTCTTCTAAAAAATAATACACTTTATTTTTACTGTTTTCTTGCACTTAATTTACTGGTATTTTATTTAAGATTTACATACAGAGTTCACATGATTGCTTACTCTTCCTTCTCTTGTTTTAATCTTATTTGGTGTTAAGATTATATCAACCCCATAAAGTCAATTGTGCAGTATTCCTTATTTTTCCATGGTTTTCAAACAGTTTATGTTACATTAGAGATTTTTAAATGTAAGTCCATTTAAATACATATTTTATAACAAAATATTTCCATAACAGTTACTGGTTCAATTTTGATTATCAATTTTTTTAAGAAAATGAAATCATTGTTTCTATTTTTCTAGGAAATTATCCATCTCCCAAAGTTTAAATTTTTGGCTTAAATACTATGTCAAAACAGGATCTCTTTCTTTGCTCTCTCTATACTGGCTGTAGCTATACTCCTATACTTTCTATAGTGGCTGTAGCATTACTCCTATACTCTCTATAGTGGCTATAGCAATACTCCTATACTCTCTATAGTGGCTATAGCAATACTCCTATACTCTCTCTAGTGGCTATAACTATACTATATACTCTTCATGCAACCTCCCCTTCCTTCATCACTCCAGCTTGTGCTCTTAAAAGACACAATCTGACTTATTTTGCACACGGCTGCTTTTGGTTTCATTGGCCATCTCCTGCATGTTTGTTTCCTAATTTCACTACTGTTTCTTTCTGGGAGGTTCCGAAGGAAGTCAATAAAATCAATGGTTAAGAACTGAATACACTCTGGATGGCACCAAAATCACAGAGGAAACTCAAAATAAATTTAAAATGAGAATGTTCTGAATCCATAAGTAGATAAAAATATTATAAGAATTATTTTTTATTGAAGAGATAAGGCTTTAGACAATAATTCCCAGGGAGTCAGGGCACAAGAAGTGTCTAAAGCATACTTGTCTTTTGTGGAAACAGGGTAAGACACTAAATAATTTACACACTGGTTAAGTAAGTATGTTAATAATTTAGAGGAGTGCTCTGTGTGAGCCTTTCTAATTTCAATTTTTATATTTTTTCCCCTGCTATTGCAATGTGTCTGAGAAAGAAGAGGGGCTTAAAATATGAACTTACAGTCTCATCTTGACTAGAATTTCATAGCAGACAGTACTGGGTTTCTCACCCTTCAGTACCTCCTTTGCACTTAATGAAATTTGGAAAGGAAATCTCAGCCTCAAGTGCCAGGTCGACTTTACACATACACAATAGCTCTTTGAACTTGCTAAACTACAGCAATGACGCAGCTAGATTTAAATGTGAATACCATGGATTTCTGAGGTGAGCTTATTTCTTGATGCTGTTTCCTAGTATTCCTTGTCTTCCCCTAAGCAGGTGTCTTCCTGAATACTCAGCATGTTCCTACCTTCCTGTGTTTTTGTACATTCTTTCCTCCCCTTGCACCCTCCCAGAATCCTGATCTAAATGCTATGCTATGAGCTATAGAAAATGGGAAGTATTTATGTGCCTATTACAATGCCAATAAATAAATAAACAAATGAACAAATAAATATTTATTTGAGACAGACGTTCTTTGTGTAGCCCTGGTTGTCCTGAAACTCACTCTGTAGACCAGGTTGGCGTTGAACTCAAAGATCTGCCTGCTTCTGCCTCCCAACTGCTGGGATTAAAGGCATATGCCACTGTCTGTTTTTTTTTTTTTAATATTGTTTGACAGTGATTTCAAGATATTTTCTTTCTTTTATAGGAGGAATATAAACTCTCTTACACCAGAAGCAATTTAGTTTTGTGGTATGCAATGTGAAGCAGAATATAGATGCTTACTGAATTAATGTAAAGATAAAAACATTTTGAATAACTTTTATTGGTTATTCTTAGACAAATTCATATAGCGTATGTATTGTATACATTCAGATTACTGTAAACATCACTCTCCCTAACCTCCTCTCAGTCCTATTATCTCCCCTATAATTTCCTTTTAATATTCATAACCTTTTTCTTTTTCTTTTGAGACTCACTAAATTTAACTTAGATCATTTGTGTTACTATGGGTTTAGAAGCACCCATTGGAGTCTGGTGGGCTCCTCAGTAAGTATACAACTGAAGATAATTATTGCTTCTACCATAGAATTTACCAGTAGCCAATGGTTATTCACTACTTCATTAATCATTATGTCTACCAAGATATTATGAAGAAAATCACATGTATAAGCCAGGCATGGTGGCAAATCCCAGCACTTGAGAAGCAGAGGCAGGTGGATTTCTGAAGTTCTCTAAAGCAATGGTTGATCATAACTTGTAGGAGCATTTCTCTTCTGCATTTATAATTTTGATATCCCAAAGTTTAGAGAGATAATAAAAAAAGACTCAAAATTCATATGTAAATTAAATCAATATGTTAACATATCTGGAAAGTTTTTGTTGCTTAAGATGCACTTATTAATATATTTTAGTTTTAGAAAAATACAAGCAAGTACAGTTTCAATTAGATTAGTTAAACCTGAAACAGTGTCTTAAATATAAAGTCCTAAATTCATTCTGTCATAAGATATGTTATTAATAGTTAAGTCTATTGGTCAAAGCATCAAGACAAATTTCAGTGAATTTTCTGGGGGAATGATAGCTAGCAGAGCCTAGAATGAATGGAATTTTCCTACTCTGGATAGGTGGTGTCCAGCACCTCTGGTGGGTATTTTGAGGTCAAGAACCTCTTGGTAGAGGGTGAGATAAACAAGGCAACTTAATTCAGTAAGGGGTAGAGGCACAGTGAGGGTTGACTTGTCCTTGACATCATCTACAGGGAAACAACCTCATTCAGCATCTCAGGTACATGTATGATGCAGCATCTATATGCTTAATAATATCAGATGTACAACCCTGGCACATGTAGATTGTCCTAAGCTATGTAATAGTCAACCTGTCAATAAGGGTATGGATCCACCCTCCATTCCCACTCTGAGAGTGGCTCCTCTCTCTGCCTAAACTCAAAAAAGAAGTAAGGGCTCTTGGGTCACAGGCTTGCTCAGCCAATTTCCATTCTGCGGAGTGTATTCTATTCATTTACCCTCTCTTTAAAATAAATTTATACTTTCATTACTCATAGACTATGCCTTGTCCAATTTGTTGTTTGAGACACAAAGAACCTAGACAGTCTGCCATGGTACACCTCCTTCTGGTAACAGGCCCATAGAGATCAAACTTCCCATCCTCAGTTGATTGACCAACTACTAACCTACAAATATCATTTAGCCCTTCTTTGCTGTGTTTGATGGAAATGTGAATATGGTAATTCTGAGTACTGGTGAGAGTTACAGAGACTATGTACATGACTCCTAATAACATATTCTACAGCTGTCATTTATGGTTATCTATGGCCAGTTATCACAATTATTCATCATGGATTTAATGATGAGGATGATGATGATGATGATAAGTTTTTAAAACATGAGCAATATCTCCTGGTCTCAAAGGTTCTAGGACCAGCCCTGAACATAAGAACTTGAGTTTCTGCAGTTTGTCCTCAGGCTCACAAGCATGACAGTATTCTCTGTTGCAAATACTTTGGGCAATTTCAAAAATTACATTCTCAATGGCTTAGACATTAATCTTTTATAGATAATCATGATAAAGTGGACTAGTCCATCATAAAAAGAAGATAATGCTAAATAATTCTATGCAGTTATATTAACCAATATATAAAACATGAGATTCTTTATTAAAGCAAATGAGAAAAATATATTTAATTTGGCAAAAGTACATTTCCCCTCCTTTTTGACTTCACCATATATCAATGATCTGTAATGTGAAATAGCTGTTTTTCAACTTTATAATGGAAAAATGGGTGATATGCAATATGAATGAACCACAGGACCTGTGTGTTGAGTGGAATGACCTATTAAGACCTACAGGATACCATGAGGGTATCTTTGTGAAGGGTATCCCTTTGTGAAGAAGAGGGACTATCTAGAGAATGGAGAATACACCAGTGGAGAAACAACTGTAGCATCACGTAGGAAAAGTACAGAGCCTTGAAAAGAAATGGGCACCTTTCCCCCAGATGGCCACCTTGCCATATTCTGCTTCAGTTTAACATTATTCATGAACAAGGAAGCAGAACTACCATGAGAACACACAGTACAGAAGGTGAACACACAGCCATGGAGAGGAAGAGGCTGGACTAGGCTGAGAAAAACACCTGGTCGGGTGGTTATTTTGTCTCCTAGCCCCAACATACTGTCACAGAAGCAGCAATCATTTCATACTAAAGTAAAGATATCTTAATATTTGTTAAGTATAGTACTAAGTAATTCATTGCAGTTCCTCTAGTAATAATTATGATTCTATCTCAATTTTATAGATGAGAAAAACCGAGAAACAGAAAATCAAGGGTTTGTACTCTTTCTCATACACCTTCAAATTGTCACAAGTTCAAGAGGACTTATTTACAGGTAATGGAACTGAAATTTGTAAAGAAATGAAAACAATCACCACATTGATGATAGGTAGAAAACCCAAAATTTAAATACATATCTATGAATCCGGAGTTGTAGAACACAGAATCAGAATCAGGTGTGTGTGTGTGTGTGTGTGTGTGTGTGTGTGTGTGTGTGTGTGTGTGTTGTGTACTTGGAAAACCACAGTGCCTCCTACCGTAGAAGGAGCTCCAAAATGGTGAGGGGTATCTCCAGATCAATTGGCCATGTGCAAAGCCTAGCATTCGATTCAACTTTAAAAACAAACGAACAAAACATTTACATGTCTTTTATTCCAATTTACCTATGGCACACATGGAAAAAATACTCCAGGAGAAGTATATCATTCAAAATTGCACTAAATTCAACATGTTTGGTAATTATTTGTTAAAACAAAGTATGATGGTAAAGGTCTTGTGAAGAGGAGGTTTATAGCTGTGTTGGCTGACATTTAAGAAAATCATGGAGTTGTCAAATACAGAGCCTAACAATATATTTCAAGGTCTTAGAAAACAAAAATGAGTCAAACCCCAAAGCAATGAATTGGGAAAAAAGATTCAGTCACATTGCAAATAATGAAACAGAAACTAAAAGAACCACATAAGAATTAGTGAAACAAAGAATTGATTTTGATAAAAACAAGTGAGATTGACAAACCATTAGCTAAACTAAGCAAGAGATAAAACCCAAATTACTAAAATTAGAGAAAAAGAAAATTCTAGTGAAATACAAAGGATAACTAGTATATATTTTGAGAACTTCTATTCCCCAAATATGGAAAATCTATTTAAAATGGGCAATTTCCAAATATATTTGACCCATCAACACAACAGCAAGAGAATCAAACAAATTAAACAGATCCATAGCAAGCAATGAGAAGGAAGCAGCAATCATCTCAAACTAAAAAAGTACAGGACAAGATCAAGTCACTGCCAAGTTCTACCAGCTCCTTAAAGATGAAATTATACCAATGCCCTTCAAACTGTTCCATAAAATAGGAATGGAAGCCACACTAATGATATCATTGTATGAAGCCAACATTATACCAATGACAAAGTCAGAAGAGAAGATAACCAAAAACCTCTTGACTAATTTCCATAATAAATACAACATGAACGTTTCTGGTAAAATATACTTGCAATCCAAATTTACAAACACATTAAATCATACACCAGGACCAAGCTGGTTTCATCTCATTACTTTGGATAACTAATCAGAGATAAGATTTTTATAATCCACACCTCACCACGTGTCTCTTCTCAGCCATGGAACGAAAGCTCTCAGAGTCAGAATATTTTTGAAAATCTAAAGGCTACTTAACAGATCATCTCCTAGACATGTGCATATATGTACAAAAGTTTTACATACATTATAAAGCCCAGAGACTGAAAATTGGGACATCTATTCTTCACTGACCCTATGATGACCTACACAGACCCAGCTGCATGTGGTTGGATCACGATAACTTGAAATGTCGACTTTTTGTTAAAACAAAGCAGTGACCTTAGATATGAAGAGGGAGTTTTAGCATGGGAGCATCTCAGAAGTAGTGTACAATAGGTGGATAGGGTGGACCTGGGGTAGACATGCAAGTGAGAATTTGGAGAAGTGCAGAAGGAGGAAGTATTTACTGAGAGAAACATTGAAGCACCCCGTGCCATGCTCCAGATTGAGCAAGACAGCAGACTGGGGCTTTCAGATATTGGGACAGAAAGGTGCTTAGAAAGTATCCATGCAGAACATCCCCTGGTCAAGCCTTCTCAAGATACAAAAATTCCTTCTGACTCTGAAGGGCATAATTTGCACTAGGCAATTAGGAGTCAAAAAGAAAAGTTTACCACTACAGTAGAAGGCTAATTAATCATCTGGAGAAGAACCACCTACCATTTTTTGAACTCTATATTATAAATGCCTAGCAAGGTCTGGATATTGCAGTCATCACCCCATAAAAAGTACATTGATTAGAAATAGCTAATTCTAGCTCCCTCCCAGATTCAGGCATTTTAGTGGATTTGAAAATGAGGGTCAGTTTTCTCATTGTCATTGTTCTCTTTAATAATGAAAATAATCTTGGTTGCAAAAGTTGTCATCCCCCTCCCTAAGAATTCAGTGTAGCTGTTTATTTTAAGATTAGTTGATAAATATTAATTTTTTATGTTTTTTCTGAATTGACTCTCATGTGAAAAGGCTCCTTTCCCCTGTTTCAGCCACCCTATATACTCAGAGAGATTTGTTTTGTCTTCATTAGTCAACTTCCAGGAACAACTTCGAGCAGATGAAAGCAATTTGAGGATTTTCTTACTGGGAACAATTGGGGTATATTTACATCATAGTAAATGCTGCTTAAATTGATGTAGAGCATGCATACAGGGGACCGCACAGCTGGTAAGCACACAGTCTGACAGATTTACAAAGAGTGTGCTCACTCTTAAAATCTCGGTCCTATATCAAGATGAAGGTCACCCCCAGCACTTAGAAGTCCCAGGTAGAAGCAGGATATGCTAGAGGTATTTCATAGTTACAAAAGTATGGTTTGATTGCTCTAACATTGGAGGGCTTTCCCATAGCATTTCTGTTACATATTCACAGTGTCGTATCACTGTGGGGAGAATAGATGTTCAATTTTCTAAAACATTTGCTTTTGAGTTGTTAACTACTATGGTCTCCCAATGTCCACTGTAACTGTAGATTTCTCTAGTTTTAGTTTTGTCAGTCTTTGCTGTATTAACTTTGAGACTATGTCCTCAGATGAACACGTCTTTAATACTACTGTAACTTCCAAGTAGACCCACCATTTTATGAAGTTATCATTTTATCTCTAGTAATAATTGCTGCCTTAATACCTAATTATTGGGTATTAAGCCATTTTGGTGGTATATGTGATACCATTTTGTGTTCAATATTCTTAGTTTTTTTAAAATAAAAGTTGAACATCATTCTTCTTTTAGTTGTCGACTGCATAATGGCAATACTCTTTTTCTTACAATTTCATCCAAAGTAGCTTTTTTTTTTGGTAACTTCCTGAATTGTATTAGACCCTTTTTTTGTATTAGACTCTTAATATGCTTTATTTCCTACAATGTCCTTCCCCCCATTTTATGTCATTGTTTCAAAGATTTGAAGGTATTTTAATTTTGCATGTACTTTAATCTCAAATCCCTGGGACAAGCTGGTTAGCTAGACTGGCTGAATTTTTGAGCTCTGGATTCAAGTGAGAGTCCCTGCTTCAATATATAAAGCATAAAGTGATCCAGGATGACACTCAATGTCAATGTGTGATTTCCAGACACATGAGCAGGGGAAACACACGAGAACATGAATATGCACCCACGTGCATATATCATACACACACATGCAAAGAGTTTGTTCAGTTTGGTATCTAAAAACGTCTTTACTTTGCCATTATAATTAGTATTTTCACTTGGCACAGAATATCAGGATCTCTGTGATTCTAAACTTATAGCAGTTATGATTGTCTATACAAGACCTACACAAAATCAA
>CABHPR010085754.1:0-14018 GCA_902168415.1 Peromyscus melanophrys | reverse complement strand
ACACAATCCAGAAGAGAATTTGTCATTGCTGCTGCCACTGTTGCTGTCACAGCAATGGCGCCCACCACTGCTACTCTTTCTGGGATTACCATTTCATAATTGCTTACTACAGCTAGCACAATGGAGACCCTGGCAACATAAGTAGCTACCACAATTAGTTAATTTCTCATTCTATGGGGCATGATAAATTTAATTCAGTAGCTATATACATCTCGATTGGCTTTGAAAATTATAAATTTATAAACTCAAGTTCCAGTTGCTTTTGGGATACTATCTTACAAGGACACCAACGTACAGTATGGCTTGTTAAGGAAGGGAATGGCTCAGTTGCCTTTAGCCTACTGGCTATGGGTGAGATAGGACCTCTGTTGGTCTTTTCTGTATCGAACACACAGATTGCAAGCCCAGTGCCACTTTGAGATATTTGGCAGCAGTTAACTCTGCAGCTCACACACGATTGAGCCTGTATGATAATGAGTATTCAGAGACGGGTAACGCTTGGGGGGCAATCACCAACCTAAGACAGAGCACCTGTGTGGCCTGGACAGGCGTCTCCATGACGGGTAAGGTGACCTGCTGACGTCCCACGCAACCCAAGTCAGAAGCTCATTTTTTAATAAAAGGGGACCTGTAGGGCCCTGGCCCCCATTTTGAGTAACTGTTGCCTTGCGGACCTTGACCTTGATATTCTCCCTATGCTAATTCCCTGCCAGGTTCCACCCTCCTGAATGCTTAAGGGAAGTTCCTTGCCTGGTACCCTGAATAATGGGCGTTAACAGATTAGAAGCAAGATTGTAAAACATCAGTAGCGAACTTCTGCCCTCCGGGGTCCTCCCATTGTGCTGTACGCCTGTATTTAAGACCTCCTCCCCCCTTAAATAAATGACATTCAGCATTTAAAATTAAAAAATATATATATATTATATATATAATTGAATGAATACTGTGAATGTTATCTATGAATACCACAAATGTGATTAATATCATGAGTGTAATTAATGAATATCATGAATGTAATTTTAAAAATAAATAAATAAAGTAAAAAAAAAGAAAAAAGAAAAAAAAATAATAAGAGTAAGTGGATTTCTCCATACTTGTCATGCACCAGGAACCCCCTTTCCAGGGACAGCTTTTTTTCTCAGGGTTTATGTGTCTATAATACCAGTTACATACCATAGTACAAGTGTTCTATCACTGGGGCTGACCTCAGGAAAAACTAGAAGTAAAAGAGGAAAAAAGCAACAAGAATTCTTCTCTGTGTTCTGCAGCTCACAGGTTCTCCACTGGCCCGCCTTCTTCAAATCTGTGCTCAGGCCAAAGAGGCAGACGTCTCCTTGGAGCCCCCTTTGGTACAGAGTCCTAATTGAGCCTACCCAGAATCATGAAGCTTACTGTTGTTTCATCAGTCATTTATTAAGTAATGCTTTCTCCCCCCGATTTACTTGCTATAATTTCCTTTTGGGAGGCCTCAGTAGTTTACTTTGTATTCTTACTGAAGTTTTTTGTTGTACTGCTGGGAAAGATAGACTACAGTGTCCTTACTTCATCTTGGCTAGAATTAAAAGCCCCTGACCTTCATTTCTATTCACTGTTGTTCATTAGGTTTTGGAGAAGATGTTTTATGATGTGGCCTCACTTTAATACCTCTCTTCAAGAGCCTGTCATAATTTCATTTGAAAGGGAGATAAATGTTAATCCAAATAATCAGGCTTACAAACAAGGTATGAAAAAACAAAGGGAAGCAGACACAGAAAGGTTTCTCAACACCCGTTAAGTCACACCTTTCACACCTGTGACTGTGTGGAAGGCCTTTCCAAGGACAGAGAGGAAGATACAGAATCCTCTGTCTTTTCAAGGGTTTCCAATGCCCTTGCTTTAAGGAGAAAAGCAGATCATGCTATGTTCACCTTCTGCAACATGCCTATACTGAATTTCTATAAATGGAAGACAATGTTCCACCTTTAACAGTACAAGTAATGTAGGATACGGCTCTTGCTCTCAAGACTAATGGTGCAGAAGGCAGAGAAATGTTTAAATAGTACTGAACAACACACTAAATATTAGAACATACATACAAAACAGTGCTTTAGAAACAACTGAAACTGGTAAGACTGTCAAGCAGAATAGGGAAATCAAAACACAAAATACTAAGTGTCTGAGCTATGCAGAAAAGGAAACAGGACAATTCTAGGCATGAAAAGAGACATGTAAACAGATACAAGGTATCAAATAGCACTCGGAGTTTGGCCAACAGAACTGCACTGACATGAACTCCCAGGATTCCAGTGTCCCTGACAGGAGGCAGGAGATGAGTAAGCATTTTCCAGGTACACACTGGAGGAGAGATGCAAGATCATTTAGGACTAGAAAGTTTCTCACAGCCAAAGATGGTAGACCTTCAAAGATCAGCTGGAAATTAATTTTTTGATTTTGCAATGAAAACATTACTAAAGATCTCTGAAAGAAGAATTTCACCACAGAAAAGACTGAACATGTCCCTGACAGCCACTCTTCAAACTAATCATCCAGGGACAACAGAGTCATTCAATCAGGAAAACTGGCTTCTTATCAAGTAAATGGGAAGACTTCACTTTCCTAAAACTATTTTCACTCCTCAGCCAAAATCCATACATTAACTGTACAATTTAAAAGTTTTATATGATTACAAACTCTACAACACATTTATTTCTCCCGAATCATGATTTATGAACTACTGGTTTTATGAAATGAGACTAGAGATGTTAACTGCTCAAACTGAAACACCACCACCACCACCACCACCACCACCACCACCACCACCACCACCCCACCCCCGTCTCACTTCCTTCCTCACGGCTGTACCAATTGCTTTACAGAAACCAG
Organism: Peromyscus melanophrys; assembly: GCA_902168415.1. Taxonomy (NCBI): domain Eukaryota; kingdom Metazoa; phylum Chordata; class Mammalia; order Rodentia; family Cricetidae; genus Peromyscus; species Peromyscus melanophrys. Next base: position 11,156 of record CABHPR010085754.1, on the reverse strand, counting down.
TAGGATTTATTTTGGCTCATGGTTTCAGAGGTTTCTGCCCCCTGTGTTGAATAGGATACAGCAGAGCAGTTGAAGTCATGATGGGCCTGGAAGCAAAGAGATGGGAAATGACAGCATTCTGCTCACCTTCCCCATCCTATAGGCCTCCAGCCTATACAGGGTACCACCCACATTCCAGGTGGATCTTCCTTCCTTAGTTAAGCCTCTCAGGAAAGAACTTTACAGACATATCCAAAGTTGTGCCTCACCAATCTAAAGCTACTCAGACCAGCAATGGAGATTTACCATCACCCCTGCCACACACATACTACTCCCAAGATTCAAGTGAAGAACCATTCCTCAGAACTCAATTCCAGAATCCTAAGCACTCTTCACACATGAACTTAGACACAGAACAGTATCACCAGACATTAATCTATATGACCAACTTTAAGCCACTAACAAAATCTCTTTAATTTATTCTTTGACTTGCAATATAAACCAAAACAATCTAAGTGTTCAATTAGATAAATTTTGGCAAGTGTGATAAGCATGTAATCACCTAAAATAAACTATTGAACATCTGTCTGCATGTCCATAGAAAGCTCCCCATGCTCATTTCTAGGCAATTTCCTCCATGCCACCAGACTTGTAGCTTCTATGAACACAGAGTTTGGGCTGTCCTTGAGATTTATAAAAGTAGAACCACCCATGATGTATCTTTTGTGTCGTTTTTATTTTGTTCCAACACAGTTTTAGAGGTTTATTCAGCTGTTGTCTGAATCAGCAATTTGTTCCTTTTGTTAGCTGTGTAGCAGGCCACTGCGTGAGTATGTCACATTTTGTTTATCCATTCTTCTATACACGGGCACTTTGGGTTATCTGTAGTCTAGACCCATTGTAAATAAAGTTGCAACAAAATCCTTACACAGTTTTGTATGTAGACATATATCTTCATTTTCCATGGGTAAATACCTAGACATGTTACTGGTCACAGGGTTAATACACGTTTAACTTTACAAGAAACTGTTTTCTAAATAGTTATAATTCTACTATAGTGTATGTAGTGTATAGTGTATGTAGTTTCAATTGTTCCATCTACTTTGTACTAGAGTAAAAGTTTGTTCTTGTTGTTCTTATTTTTATATTGCCAGGTTTCTTTAATTATCCTATAGTATAATAGCTTATTAAGATTTTATTTGCATTTCCCTGATAAGAACAGTTCCACGTACTTATTATTCATTCACATATTGTGGGAGTCTACCGGGAGACCAGCTCTGACCTGCTCCCACTTTATGAAGGGTTCTTGGGTGGAAGAGAGGAATGAAGAAATGATAGATAGAAAGATAGACCTAAATGAGGAGGAGAAAGACAGAGACACAGGATAGCTTCAGGAGGGCCCTGGGCCAATACCCAACACCCAAGAGGTTTATTCAAAAGGCTTTTTATAATATGCCAAGGGGAAAGGCAAAAGATCTCCCCCTTGCCAGATCAAAGCACACCGTACAGCCAAGTGCAGACCCTTCCAAACACCTGGTAAACACGCCCGTGGTCAAATCATCTCCTTACTCAGCCCTGCTGGGTGAAGCAAGCTCAGATTCTCGGATCCTGAGTAAGTTCTCACTAGGAAGCTTCTGTGGGTCTCCACAATATATATTCTATTACGAAGTATCTGCCTTCAGGTTTTCCTGCCCTCTAACACAACTGTCTATGTATACAGAATGGCCATCTCCACTATTTGTTTTCTATTCTTACTGTAACAAATTACCACAATTAGAGGCTTAACAGCACACATTTATTATCTTACAGTTCTGTAGCACTAAAGTCCAACATAGTGCTCACTAGGCCAAAAACCATTGTGCCATGAAAGCTACATCCATTTCATCTGCAAAATACATTCAACCCATCCCAAGATCTCCCCAGACTGTAGTATCAAGTATGCAGTATCAACACACTGTAGTATCAAGTCAGTCTAAAATCTCATCTAAGTTTCACTGATTCAAAAGTCTCAATCTTATTATCAAAATCATCAAATTAGATTTGGGTGAGATCCTTGTCATTCCTGGTGCAACAATTCTCCCTATCTCTGGACCTGTGACAAAAACAAAATGTAAGAATGCCACAGTGTAACAATTACAGATGTGCCCATTTACAAACAGAAAATGGAAAGATGAAAGTCATTGGCCCTGTGATGGCTAGTGCAAATTATCAACTTGACAAAACCTGGAATCTCCTGGAAGAGGGACCTTTGGGCATGTCTGTGGGGGATTATTTTGGACCTGCTCACTGTGGGCAGCACCATTCCCCAGGCAGGGGATCCTGGACTGTATAGGAGTGGAAAAAGCAAGCTAAATACTAAGCATTCATTTGTTTATTGCTCTTTTCTTCTCTAACTGTGGACATAATGTCACTAGCTCCCTCAGACTCCTGCTGCTGTGACTTTCCTGCCCTGATGGACTGTAACCTAGAACTTTGAACTTTAAAAATATGTGACCAGCTCTTTCAAGTTCCTACTGCTTTGACTTCCTAGTAATAATGGAATTGTAAACCAAAGAAACCTTTTATCCCTTAGGTTGCTTTTGTCAGGGTATTTTATCACAACAACAGGAAAAGAAACTAAGACAGGCCCTAAACAACATATAAATCTAGCCAGGAAAAGTGCTTAAGCAGCAATCTAAGTAGTTCTCAGTGGCACTCTTCAGGCCTGAACCTCTGCCCATGTAGTCAGCCACCTCCACTTGGTCACAAGGTACAGTTAACATGTACTCAAAACTGAGTAGGTCTATTAGCCTATTTCCTATGTGCTGAATTCTGAGATGTTAAGAGCTTCTTCACTTTGTCCTCTTTGTGTCCCTTCAGGTCCAAGACAGACAGTAGTATTTCTGCTGGTATAATATACTCAAGTACCTTGTGGGTCTACCATAAGTACGGAGACTCACTGCATTTAGACAGAAGCTCAACCACAGACCTTGCCTTGATAATTTATCTCTATTTTCAGTTTCTGCTTAAGGCTAAGGACTCACTATTGACCGACCTCCTTAGTGTTCCAAATGAACACTCTGACCTTTTCATCTAATTTTCGCCACGGATGCCTTTCACTGTTTCTCTACAGCATACTTTCATGACAGTGACTCTCTCAGTCTTAGTATCCTATGCCCTTTAGACGGACAGAGAGTTTCCAGAATCATCGAGCCCTACCTTTCTGGTGACTTGTGCTGTTGTTGTTTCTCTGGTTTTGTGGAGTTGTTGGTTCTGAGACAGGGTCTCATGCAGCCTAGGCTAGCCTCAAACTTGCTGTGCTGCCAAAAATACTTTGAACCCTGACCCCTGCCTCTACCTCCCGAGTCCTAACTAAAGAAAACCAAACAGGTCTCCCTCAATCTACCCACTTTCAAATTGTACTTAACACATACAAAGAAATCAGAATGCATCTTCAACACTTTGCTTGGAAATCTCATCAGTTAAAATCTAGGTTTATTTCTGTAAGTCATTCTTCTCACATAGTCACAGAATAGAATTCTGCTAGGCTTCCTGCCACTATAATAAAAAGATCCCCTTCCTACATTTTCAGTTTCCTCTGAGTCCTCACTATCGGCATCTCTAATGCTATGTTTCCACTAACAAGCTAGTCACACTAATTTAGATATTCCTTTAGGTGATTTTTTTCCTGCTCCTTTAACTTCTGAGTGTTGCATGGTGATTAAAATCCACATTTCCACTAACAGTCTAGGGCAGTGGTTCTCAACCTTCCTAATGCTGCGATCTTTTAATATAGTTCCTCATGTTGTGGTGACCCCCCAACCATAAAATTATTTTCTTTGCTACTTTATAATTTTGCTACTGTTATGAATTATCATGTAAATATCTATGTTTTAGGTGACCCCCATAAAAGGGCTGTTCAACCCCACAGGGAGTGTGATCCACCAGTTGAGAACTACTGGTCTAGGTTTTCCTAACATATCCTCAAAGTTCCAATGCTACTTTCAGATTTTCTGTCCTAGCAGCATCCCAGATTCAGGTATAAAATCTGTATTTCTTTTCTACTCTACTGTTGCTGTAATAAAGTACCACAAAGTTAGAGGGTCAGACTAATATTCATTATATGTTGTAGTTAGTTTACAGTTAATGCGTTAATTTCCAAAACAGGTCTCACTGGAAAATCAAGACGTTTGGAGGCCTATATTATGAAAGCTATAGGGGTTTGCTGGGTTTGAGTATGACCTTTAAAGGTCCAGGTACTGGAAGCTTATTGCCCAGAATGGCAGTATGGATGTGGCAGAACCTGTAACAAATGGGAACTAGTACAAGGTACTTAAGTCATCGGGGACGCTGCCCCCAGAAGTGATTATGAAAATCACTGAGGACATGGTTAGTCCTGCAAGATCAAGTTGTTATAAAGAATAGAAATCCTGGCTTCCTGCATTCCTCTGACTCCTGGCCTCACCATCTGACCTTTTTCATATACACTCCTGCCATTATGATGTTTAATTATATTGTAATCCATAGAGCCCTCAGCAGAGGTCAAAGAGATGGAGCTACTCAACTGTTGTGATTTGAATGAGAAATGTCCCCACAGGTTCATGTGTTTAAACATTTGGTCCCCAGCTGGTGCTGTTTGGGAAAGTCGTGGAGCCTTTAGGAGGTGAAGCCTCGTCAAAGGAAGTGGGTCACTGGGGCAGCATCCTTTAAGGCCTTATAGGATGGCCCATCTCCTATTTGCTCTCAGCCTCTTGGATGTAGATGCAATGGGACCAGCCAGCACCCAGCTCCTGCCACCCTGCCTTCCCGACCTGCAGCCATGTCTTCCCACCATGACAGACTGGAGCTCTACGGCAAAATAACCCTTTCTTCCTTAGGTGGCTTTTTCAGGGTATTTAGCATAGCAACAGAAGAAACAAAAGATACCAATCTTGAACTTTTAGCCACAAATGAACTAAACAAACCTCCCTACTTCTTAAAGAATACAGCCCCAGGCAGTGTTTTAGCAACAAAAAAGTAAAGATGGATGAATCCATTTCCTCTTTGTCTCAATTTCAAAGGTCACCTGTGCTCTATGACTGAAGGCCCCTTTTCTATTTTCAAATCTTTAACAGCATCTCTCTGACCATGCTTGCCTCGCAAGAGTCTCTTTACTGACACTCTTCTTCTGCCTCCCACTCACGTTTTTATAAAGACACGTGTGTGTGTGTGTGTGTGTGTGTGTGTGTGTGTGTGTGTGACTGAATGACATGAGGAGGATTGAAGAGGGCCTCCTCTCAGATCCCTTAGAGCTAGAGTTACAGGTGGCTGTAAGCTGCCCAGTGTGGGTGCTGGGAATCAAACCTGGGTCCTCTGGAAAAGCAGCAAGCACTCTTTACTGCTGAGCCATCTCTCTAGCCCTCTACTTCCATTTTTAAGAATGCTTACCCTTTTAAAGGACCACATGAATAAACCAGAATACTCCTATTGACTTTAACTGCCCTTTGCCATAGAATATAACATGTTCTCAGGTCCTGGGAATTTGGACATGGGCATGGTCAGGGGACCATTATCCAGCCTACCATACACACTAATCACTTAAGAGCACTAGAAATAAACTATAATTATATCTAATCAGGCTCAGAGGGAAGCATTAACCACTGAAAGGAAACAAACAACAGTTATTTTATCTTTAATTTTTCAAGTATTTAGTGAATTAAAAAAATGTAACTGAAGGGTTTCTGTTTCTTGTTTGTGGCAGACACCATTAGTCGACTAATTCAACACTAATTTTCAACTCCTTCTTCCTTGCCTGCTCCTAGTACTTGGACTATAAAAGCTAAATACTCACTTTCCTGGCCTCCTAAGAAGAGTCATATAATATAGATGTGCCAAATGAAATCTAAAACTTGCTCAGGAAATGCTGCTGCATTCCTGCTAAAAGGGGCAGATGGTGCTGGTGCCCCTTGGCCCCTTCCCAGTGTTCTCCTGCTTGCACATGGGACATTGCCAGTAGTTCAAGCATCTCCTCTGCCATGATGGAGGACGTCCAAAAGAATCCTAGTCCTGCCACTGGCAAACGGGTGCAGCAACAGCAGCCAGTCTGTGCCTGCAGACTTACAGTTCATGACGGGAAATACACTTTCTTCTTGTTCAAGTGACTTTTTACATCTGCTCTTCAGATATTTCCATCGAAAGCTTTAATTGAAATTGTATGCAACATAACTAAACATAAGCACCTTCCTTCAAAATGTATTTCTTTGTATGAAAACTATATTCAGTTAAATGAGTTATAGTTAATCACCAAAAAGGCAACTATTTTTAAGTAATACTATATATTTTACTATAAATTATACAGATTCATTCTAAGATATTTAGAAATTACCAAACATTTAAATAAAATTTTAGCCACAATTCCAAGCAGCCAAAGATAAATTACTACTACTACATTACTGTGTTCACCACATGCTACACACATATATACACTACTACTACTATTACATATTACCATATGTTACATACATATATAAACTATTAGTACATTACTGGTTCACTACCATATGTTACACACATCTACACAATATTTCAAAGTCAAACTCAAAAATAATTCCAAAAGCTTGAAATATTTCCTAATGTGACTATTATATGACTAATTAAGTAATTTAACAATGACAGAAACACAACAGAGGAGTAATTCAGAATGTAGTATTACTGAGGATGAAATTCCCCAGTCATAAATGCTGCCTAAGTGCTTTCTAGAAAAACAAAGTCCATTTAGAACTCTACCTCTATGTACCAGAGCACCAGTCTTCCTTGGAGGAATGTAACAATACTTCTTTGTTCTTTTGCTGATCTGATAAGTAAATATATTATGCCTCATTCTTAAATATTTAACTTACTTATTTTGGTTAATAGTGTCAGAGAGTAAAGATATTTAGATCTTTAGAATGGTTATTTTGTGAACTATCCCTCGGTATATTTTAAGGATAAAAATTCTTTATATGTAAAATGATAACTTTTGATATTATTTGTTGTAAGTATTAATACCTATTTCACTAAGCAGTTACTTTTCAGTTTTGCTTTTATTTATTTTTATGAACTTAAAAGTTATTTTTATGCCTGGCGGCGGTGGCGCACACCTTTAATCCCAGCACTTAGGAGGTAGAGGCAGGTGAATCTCTGTGAGTTCAAGGCCAGCCTGGTCTACAAAGCGAGTTTTCCAGACAGTCAGGGCTGTTACACAGAGAAACTCTGTCTTCTTGAAAAAAAAAACAAACAAAAAAAGAAGACATTTTGTTTTATGTGTATAAGTATCTGTTTGCAAGTATGTATGTATATCACATGTGTACCTGGCACCCACAGGAACCAGAAGGTGTTGGATCTCTGGTAACTAGAGTTACAGATGGTTATGAGCCACAATATGAGTGCTAGGAACTGAACTCAGGTTCTCCACAAGAGCAGCAAGTTCTTAACCACTTGAGCCATCTCTCAGCCCCAATTTTTATAAACTTTTAAACACCAACCCACAGCCTAGTATCAATACCCTTTGTAACCCTTTTAGCAGACAGGGATGATTTTTATATGATGACAACCATGTTTTAGAAAAGAATGGTTTAAGATACAACATTCTTACAAATTCTTTTTGACAGTCAAAAAGAAACATCAAATCAAGAGAATAATGAATATCATATATGACAATTGTGTTTTGGAAAAGAATGATTTATGATATTCTTATCAATTCTTCCTGACAGTCGAAAGAGAACAGCAAACATTCCACAAGTACATAAGTATTTTATCCCAGACTATTCACATACCTGCTTGTGACGATGATCACATCTTCAGAGATGGTGGCCATTTCTTTGATAGTAAGGTAGCACATTCTCCTCAATGTTTGCTGAAAATGTATTTATGGATTATAGCAGGTTATTTGTAAGACAATTATTTTAATTTTTAATTAAATTATTTTCTTTTTAATTATTTAAAGTAAGACTTCAAGTATATTAAGAGAGGTAATCTTAGATCAGCAAGATAGCTCAGTGGGTAACTGATGGCTTGAGTTTAATCCCTAGAACCCAAATAGTGAACGCAGAGAACCAACTCCCACAAGTTATCTACTGACACACACATGAATAAACATCAAAACAAATAAGGGAGATAGCCTTTAAAATATCAACCAAGCCTGGCAGCGGTGGCACACGCCTTTAATCCCAGCCTTGAGTTCAAGGCCAGCCTGGTCTACAGAGAGAGATCCAAGATGGGCTCCAAAACTACACAGAGAAACCCTGTCTTGAAAAACCAAATATAATAAATAAATAAAATATCAACCAAAACTATCTTTAAAACTATATGGATATTTAAAAAAAAATTCAAAATACTACTATTTCTTAAACAAAAACACCACTTGATGTATGGATAACTGAGGCAGAGACAGGTGAATCTCTTTGAGTTCGAAGCCAGCCTGGTCTACAAGGCAAGTTCTAGGACAGCTAAGGCTGTTACACAGAGAAACCCTGTCTTGAAAAACTATCTATCTATCTATCTATCTATCTATCAATCAATCAATCAATCAATTACTCTTCTACAGAGATATAATTGCTTTAAAGTGATAAAGACTTGTCTCAGAAAATGTATTTTTAAGATTAAGAAATGTGTATGAAGAAATAACACTAATTCTGTTTTCCCCTCCATTCAAATACCAATGTTTCTCCTAAAATGACTCATTACTAGATAATCAACTTCCATTTTAAATTATCAAAATTTCCAGGTGGACACCAGGATCCAAAGTAAGACAGTAACAATAACAAAGCCTCCAGCCCAGCTCTCCTCAGCTGCATCTCTGGTTCACTTGCAGACCCTAGGCTCCTTTAGTCTGTCCATAGCCTTCTAAGTACCTTCAGGATCTTACAAGTTCAGAAACTCACACACATCAGACCCAGTTCCAGAGCCTAAGCTACAGAGAAAACCTGCTTAGCACCACTGAGCCCAATAGAAAAGAGAAGAGGAAAATGAAAATTCTCAGTGTGATTTAACACAAGAAGGAAGGTGAAGGAGAGAGAGAGGAAGGGGAGGGGCGGGGGCGGAGGGGAAGGAGGCAGGCAAGCATACAACAGATCAAAGCCATACAAACACAGAGCTAACAACAAGAAAATGGTAAACAGAAATCAAAATTTCAGAACTAAAACAAATTCCATTCTACATAAAAGACCTAGCATAAAACGCAGATGAAAACTGGATGGGTGCTCAAGTTAGCAGTCTTAAGGCAAATGGAAATTAGATTCAGACACTACCTCATGCCCTACAAAATGGCAAAATTTCTAAAAACTAACACGGCAAAGTGTTGCCATAAATGTACTTTTAGCCAGCAAAACGCATTATGTAGATAAATACACAGAAATGTTAAACAGAATATGAATCAAAGTTTATTTTTAAAAACAGTATTTCACAGAATAAGAACGATTTGTATGTAATATATATGATAGGGCTTGCATCTAGATTATATGAACTATTATAACTCAATAACAAAAGCACAACACAATTTTTTAAATGGACAAAGGATTTGTTAATTTTTAAAAGTTAGTTCTCTGAGAATTTCATATATTTTGATCATATCTATTCCCCCTCCACTTCCCTATCTACCCAACTTTGTGTCCTTTTCTAAATTTTTTAAACCCAGCCAGTCCAACTTATACTTAGGGAAACATGTGAAGAGATATTTATTCAAAAAGACATGAATGGCCAATAATCACATGAAAAGACTGACCCCAAAATTGTACTACGTAGCCATGGACAAAATACAGAGAAATTCCCAGATCAAGGTCCTGACAGCGAAAATAAACACTCATACTCATGAAGTATAAACATGGGTGTCGCTGGATGAGAAATAGCATATAAAGAATAGATTCTAAAAAGTATATTCTACAACAGGTACAAGGAAAACTATTCCAGATAGTAATTCAGACATATAACAAGGAATGAAAATTAGAAAGGAAAAAGTATTAAAGACAAATTTGAATGAAAGGGAAATATATATATATATACATTTAGAAATATACATATATATAAGCATGTCTGTTTACATATTCATATATATGGTAAGAGTATCTAAGACGGTCAAATTTCCCACAAGCAGAGAAAAGATAAAGATGAATATTAGATTTTGATAAGTTCATGAAGCAATTTAGAGTAACTGTCAGAAACTGAAGATATTATCTGGTATGTAACGGGTCTTCTTTTTCCTGTTTTCTTTTCTTCCTCAGCTCTTCTCAGACTGCTTTTCTATCAGCTGTCTTCTAGTACACTGATTTTCCCCTCACTTTTCTCCTCTCTCTGGTACAATACTGTCTAAAACTGAAACTTGGTGTGTTTTGTTTGGGTCTCTAGTATTTAAGGTAGCAGGGTAAATCCAGCCCTTCACCCAGCTGGAAAACAGACCAGAAATGTGGTCCTTAACATCAAAACATGGAGTCATTTATCCGAAATAACTGTTCTTTTCCTACCCTTCCTTCTGCTTCTTTCACCGGTGATTTCTAACCCTGCTGCAGCACAGTTAGAACTACAACTAAAGAACACAGTCTGTGTGGGTTTGTTCCTTTCAAATGACTTGTCTGCTATTATTCCAGTTCTGTAGTGAAGTTCTGTAAACACCGTTCTTCATTTACATAGAAAGTTAGATAAATCTATGTGTCTGTCGTCTTTCTCTTCTCTTGCTCTCATTCTCTTACTTCACTTTTTCAATGGGTCTCACACTGTGACACAGGCTAGACCCGAACTCACTCGGCAGTCAAGAATGGCCCTAAACTTCTGGTCCTCCTGCCTCTACCTGCCAAGTGATTATAGGTGCACACCATCACTCCTGGCTTAGGAGGGGCTGGAGACCGAACCCAGGGCGTCATGCATTCAAGTCAAGCACTCTATCAACTAACCAATATCCTCAGCTCACTCTCTTTCCCCCCCTTTATTTTAGAAGAGAAAAAAATAATAGGAAAAACAATGAATCAAAAAGCTTGATCCATGAAGGTATTTAAAAGATATAAACCTCTAGACGAAACTCTAAGGAATACAAGAAGATGTAATTTAGCCATATCAAAATGATAGATACCATTACAAATTCTACAGACATTATAAAAAAAAGAATTATGAACAATTCTTTTTTCTATCTTCCCACAAACTCAAGCTTATGCACACACACACACACACACACACACACACACACACACACA
>CABHPR010085753.1:5380-33795 GCA_902168415.1 Peromyscus melanophrys | reverse complement strand
ATATATATATATATATATATATATATATATATTCACATATCTCTACATTTGTTTATCTGTCTGTCTATCCATCCATCCATCTACTTATCTATCTATCATCTATCTATTCCAAGAGACTCTAAACACCTAAAAGCAGACATTATGGTATATTTATAGTTTCATTTCTCTATAATTTGAAATATTCCAAATAAAAAGCACTGTGCAACTTTAAAAGCTCCCACTTTAATTCTCCTATTTTAAAAGCCTTTCTATTTTATGGCAATAGAACTTATCACTCCACAGAATTTTTTTGTTATTGCAAATCACTCAGCCACCCTGAAGCATGTGCAAAGGAAGCTTTAGGGGAGCCAGGAAGGGAGAGTGCCCTCTACCTGCAACCAGGCAGTTTTAAACCATGAAACCATTCAAAACTAGTTATAGAGCTACAATTACATCTGATTAGACCTTATCGATCATTCACATTTCTATTAAACTTCATTGAATTTAGACTGAGATCCTCTGGCAAATCTACTTATTCAGAGAGGAAAGCGAAACCAAGTTAAAAGCTGTAGAACAAAAAGTGGGTTTGGCATAAGATTCTTGAATCTTTTTCATGTCCTTTGTGTGCTTCATGGAAACAGAATTGGAAAGCAAAGATTTAAAGAGCAGATAACAAAAATTCAGAAGCAATAAAGAAAAGTATCTGATAGCAGATGTAGGCTGTTTTCTTCCATGGGAGAAGCTTCTGTCCAGGTTTTCAGGAAGACAGTTCGTCCCTTTATGGAGATGCTCTTCCAAGTCTTAGAGGGAGGAACAAGCAAACAGCCAACACAGTCTGAGAAATTTTGTTTTTGTTTGAAATATAAAAAGCTCAAAGTAAGTATATATACTTATATACTGTAGGACTTCTAATGGCTTTAGTTACCAATTAGTGTATATAAAATTATTTCTAAAAGTGTTACATTAAAGTAACTACCCTTTTATTCTTAAAAATTTTGCAGGACTCTTGTTCTGAAGAAGTATTTCAGGAAACACTGGATTAAGCGCTTTTTTTTTTCTGAACTGCTTGCACATGCAGGGCAAGGCTTACTTGAAGGACAGGATGATAATATGAGTTTTATCATCTGCATATGAAGTTTCCTCATTAAAAACAGTTTTCTTGAGATTAAAGGAAGAAGCCCCCCAAACCTCCAAACGCCTGAGGACATTTGCAACGCAAGTAGCCAACTTCAGAGCTTCTGACACAGTGAATCTTCTTTTGGTTGATCTTCCACCAGTAAGACATGTAGTAGATTAAATTTTGATCAAAACAAGAGATGACTCGGGCTAGAGTACTTCCGGGAACAGGAGTTCTCACTGGAGAACTCTTGAGAGGAGGAGCAAAGAACAAGAGCAGGAGCGTGGAGAATTGACGCACCAGCTAGAGTCCTGGCTGGGCAGAATGCTAACAGTCAAAGGAGGCTGGAGAGTTAAATAAAGGGAATACTTACCCAGCTGCAGGCAGGGCACATTAGTTTTATTATTACTTTGGGATGATAGCAATTTAGGTGGGGAAAGATTTCTTTTGTTCATGGTTTTAGTCCATCATGGCAAGAAGAAAGTGGTGGAGGAATCTGGCTCTCAGGAAACAGAACAGTACGAACAGGACTATTACAGCCCTCAAACTACTTCTTCTAACCAGGCCTACTGCCCGCAATCTATCATTTCCCAATATTCTAGCCAGTTTTTTAATCTATCCATGGAATAATCCATTCATTAGATCAGAGAGCTCATGACATACTTGTCAATAGAAATATTGTAGCAAGGACACCTAGAGATGTGCTGTAGCAATCTCCAAGGTATTGTTCAATCCAGTCAAACTGACCAGATTAATCATCACACAGAAAAACGTAAGGGAAAGTAAAAGGCTTCTGAGTTAACAAAAGAATATGCTGATGACCAACCCTGGGCTTGAAAGTATCAGAGGAATGTCAGCTAAGAAAGCCCTGTGAGATTCCTAGCTGCATGGCACGAGGTACAGATTTTAGTCACCAACACCCAGTGCCATGCTATGATAAGGCAAAAAATGAGCTGCTCTCCTCTGCTTTCAATCTTTCACACTCTTCCTTCCTTAGCCAAACTCATAGTCAGGGAATGTCAGTCATGAGGCTGTAGCCCTTAGAAATCAGCCTACAATCTCTCTAAGAGAGGAGATTGCTCTAAAAACAAAAATAGGAGGGGTGGTTCAGGGAGAAGGTTAGTTTTAGATAGCCATTATCTGTCCTGTCAGACATGGACTTCATTGTGTTATAAATAGATTTATCTACAAGAGCACTGCGGAGTAAATAATCGCAATTCATCTTGAGATTTTCAGCTAAATTCATCAGATCAATTTTATTGACTCTGAAATAATATCTGAGATGGCTTAAATCAGGAACCTGGTTCTGCACAGAATAACAAGAAAAATTAAGGATAGAAATTACCCAATGACTTTATAAAATGATAGAAAGGAGATATAAGGAAAATATATATAGGATTTTCCCTGTTTTAAATACGAGTCATGAAAATGACAAGCAACAGAGAATGAGTGAGAAAATAATATCTATATAGTAGGTGGTTAGGATGTGTGAAATCAGTAGAAGTATATGAGAATATATCATATTATTTTTACAGTAGTTTTCTAAAGTCCAAAATTGTATCAAAATAGAAGTTTGAACATAATATGTAAATTACCCAGGACAGCATCTGCTAGCTGTGAAATACTTAGTAAGCATTGCCCTTATAACAAATTCTAAAGGGCATTGTAAGAAAAGAAAACTAGAGGTAAATTGTTCCTCATCTGCACAAATAGAAAATTCTTAGTAGAGTTTTAGCAACTATAATAAGGCAACATATTAAAAGGGTAATTGTGACCAAAGGAGGCTTATTTCAGAAATGCAAAGAAAATTTAACATTTCAAAACCAATCAGTGAACCCTGTCTCAAAAAAAAACAAAAACAACAAAAAAAAATCAATGTAAGTCACCAGATCAACAAACTAAAAACACGGGATCACCGTTAGAATAAAGGAGATATAACTTGGCAAATCCCAGCACGCATTTCAGACTAGTGAAAAACAAAATCCTGAGGAAAGTCAGACTAAAAGGGAATTTTTTTCAACATAATTAACAATTCTTATAAAATAAAGCCTTCACATCATACCATCCTTGAATGTGAAATGCTATTTTCCCTCTAAAATCAGTATAGGCCGAAGACATCCATTCCCATCACTAACGTTGTCCTGGAGGTTTTAGTTTCAATAGTAATTTTAAAGAGAAATCAAAGACATGGGTTACCAATACAGAAGTAAGACTGGCTTATAGAGACTATGGAATTTTCAAAAAGTCTATTATAACTTATCAGCAGGTATAACAGGAGTTGGTTGATGATAAATTAACAGAAAAATATCATTTTCATTTTATAATCTGATTAAAATGCCAAGAGATTCAAATTAAAATAGAAATTATATTGTTAAGTTCAAAAGCTAGAGATTGGGAAAGCAATGGGCCCCAAGATGACACAAGAAAACTTTGGAGGGAGTATTTTTATTTTATTATATATTCTTTTTCTTTAATAAAATTTATTTATTCTAAGTGTTTTTCACATCATGTATCTTGATCCCATTCATTCCCCATCCCTTTCATCTGCCCTCTACCCCTCCACCCCCCACTCCAAATAAAACAAAATTCAAGAGAAAAAAAATGAAGAAAATAAAATGAAAGGGGGAAAAAGGGAAGGAATTAAAAATCCTGTCATGGAAGCTGCAATGCTACCCAACAAGTCACGCCATATACGCCTTAGTCCATACATTTCTACTTGCAGGTGTTCATTGCTAAGATTCATTGGTCTGGTTCGAGGCTCCTGGTCTCACTACACGTTCAATGCTGGGCCCCGACTTGGACTCTTCCTGGACATTCTGCTGCTTCCCTGTGTTGTGGAGATTCTACAGCTTTGGGTCTGAGGGTCAGATCCCTTCATGCGCTCCAGAAGATCATGGATGGATGGGGTAGATGTTGGGGCGGGCCAAGTCATAACCTTGGTTCTGTGCCTGGGCAGCTGTAGGGGTGGTTTGCCAGTTAGGAAATGTGGACAGTTCTCCCATGGTCAAAATTTCCGGTCTGGCTCAACTACACCTACCCTAACCTGTTGGCTCTGTTGTGCTGCTCTGGCAAGATGCAGGGCCTGCTCTCCAGAGTGTTGTAGCTGGTGGGGGTCAGGGATGGCTTTCCCACTTTTATGACCACAGGGCTGTCTCTCCCATCTGCCTCCAGCGTTGATGGGTGGGGTTGGGGGTTGGGAGGTGAGGAGGAACTTCTCTCCTGCCCCTGTCGCCACAAGACAGATGGGTAATGGGGATTGTTATATATTCTTATTGAAAATATTTTTCAGACAATATATTCTGATCAGGGTTTCCCTTCTCCCATATACTCCCACATCATTCCTAACTCCCCATGTACCCAATGCCATGCCTTCTTTCTCTCTTTATAGGGAAAAAAAAAGCAGGCAGATAATACAAACAAAATAAACCAGAATTAAAAAAAAATAAATGAAAAAAAGACAGAAACACACACAATCCATTTTAAAAAGGGGGGTGGATGGGTAACTGTAATATACTAACAAAACCCAGTAAGTTAAAAAAAAATGCCCAAACAAAGCAACATGAAACAAAATAAAAATCTACAAAAATATCATTGAGTTCATTGTGTGTTGATCTACTGGGCATGGGCCTGCCCTTAAGTGCCTTAAGTGTGGTTAAGTGAAATTCCACTGGAGAAAATTAATTTTTCCTTTGCAATTGGTTATCAGTTGAGGACAGCTTCTTGGTTAGGGAGGGAAATTAATGTCTACTTTCCGCTATCAGTGCTGGGGGACCCATCTGGTTTAGACATGTGCAGGCCCTCTGCATTCTGCCACAGTCTCTGTGAATTCAAATGTATATCAATGAGACCTATTATGTCTGAGAGGGACTGTTTTCTTGGTAGCCTTCATCCTCTCTGGCTCTTAAAATTTTTCTGCCCCTTCTTCTGCAGGGCTTAGTTTCCTGAGCCCTGATTGATTAACAAAGCTGATAGATAGTAAATACATATACCATAGGAAATAAATATTGATAAGGAAATATGACCAACTTAACACATACAATGCTAATATTTAGACAAATTAAATTTCTAAAATGATGCAAATTGCCAAAACTGAATTAGAAGAAGAAATATTACTAGGTCTATAAAAACTATGGTAATTAAATTAGCAGTTTTAAATAAGGAAGAGTAAGATTTCTGGGGCAGATGATAGAATTCTATATTACCCAAATCTGTTACAACCTGTATAAAAGGACCCAATTATTTGTGTGATAACAAAATGTATCTCCAACATCTGTAGTTCTTAGTTCAGTTTAATGAATGTGTGAGGCATATTAGTCTTCATACACTGCATTTGTTTAATTTTAAGAAAGCTTGCAAGAGACAACTAGTCACAGCAGCATCATAGGTGTGATCTTATTCCACCCACACCCAGCTTGAGAAACGAAGCTGAGAAATGTCCCAAGTATCTCAACTCAGGAAGTCACCAACTCCGAGTTCCTGACACTTCCATTCTCCATCAGTCACACCGTTTCTTACAGGAGCATGGGACTAGACTAAAAGACAGTGGAGGGGAGGCACAGCTGCATCTCACTAATGGTAGCTGTTCATTAGGAAGTCTAAACAAGGAGGTATGGCGGCTGGTCCTGCGCCTGCTCCTTTTAATTCTCTTTTAATTTGCATTACACTGTTAGATTCCTAAAAACTACCTCCATTAACATGGCAGATAGGATAGATAGTACCATCCTTTGCCTCTTCTGAGGCTAAACAAAATTCCAAAGAAACATGTAAACTCTAAAAGTCTGGACAAATATCACTCAAAGGCTAACAGTAGGCATGTATTCAGAGAAGAAGTGATTTATTTTTCTTATGTAAACTTTCACTTGTTTTGAATTTTTACAATGAGTGGTAATTAACTTTGAATTAAAAAACTATTTCCAAAAGTTAAATCTTTCTAAACAAAATCAAATGTTTATTCAATTTAGGACATGAACAGTTGGTGCAGATGGTAAATATTTTTTTCACACTTGGCAATACTGAAATAACAGAATTTCACTGGCAAGCCACAGTCTTTAAAAGTATGTTCTGGTGCGTGTGTGTGTGTGTGTGTGTGTGTGTGTGTGTGTGTGAGAGAGAGAGAGAGAGAGAGAGAGAGAGAGAGAGAGAGAGAGAGACAGACAGAGAGACAGAGAGACAGAGAGACAGAGAGAGAGACAGAAACAAAAACAGAGTGACAGAGAGAAACAGAGAGAGACATAAACATGTGGTATCTGTCTTTCTTCATCTGTTTATATCACTACATGTAATGATTTTCAGTTATGTCCATTTCCCTGAAGATATCGTAAGTTCATTTTTCCTCATGGCTCCACACAATTAAATTGTGTTTATGTATCACAGTTTCTTTATTCACCCCTTGATGGACACCTAAGCTGGTTCCATTTCCTGCTGTTGTGAATACTGAAGCTAGATTTCTTCTCTTGATGATAGCCACTCAGATTGCAGCTAGCCAGAATGAGGTAGTTTACATTTGCATTCTCCTGATCTCTAAGGATATTGAACATTTTTCCAACATTTCCTCAGTTGAGGACTGTCTGCCTATTTCATTCATCCATCTGTGGGTTGTATGAAGTGGGTTTGGGGAGTATGTTTTTATAATCCTTTATATACCTTTGATGTCAATCCTTCGTTAGCTACGGAGTTGACAATGATTTTCCCACCTGGAGGCAGTCTCTTCATTCAGCTGGCTAGTTCCTCTGCTGTGCAGATCTTAATTTCATCTAAGCTCATTTCTCAATTTGTCAACTTATTTTCTGTGCCATTGGACTTTTCAGAAAATCCTTGTCTATGCTGGTATCAAGTATTCTTACTGTTTTCCTCTAACACGTTCAAGGTTTAAGTCTTGATCCATTTTTAATTGGTTTCTGTGCAGGATTAGAGAAGTGAACCCCGTTTCATGTCATTACAGGGTGAAATCCAGTTTTACAAGCTCCGTGTGTTAAAGGAGCTGTTCTATTCCTCCAATTTTTTTTTTTTTGGACAATTTGTCAAGATTAAAGGAGTTACAGCTTTGCAGATTTACCTCTGGTTTTTCTATTTTATTACATTGGACTACATTTCTACTTTTGTGCCAGTACCATGCTGGTTTTGTTACTATTGCTCTGGGATATAATTGAGATCAAGTATTGTGAATGCTTCAGCATTTCTCTTTCTACTAAGTGTTTCTGTCACTTTTTGGGGTTTCTCGTGGTTCCACATAAATTTGAGGCTTCTTTTCCTAGATCTGTGAAGAATCTCATTAGAATTTTGATGAGATTTCATTGAGATAAGAGAAAAACCTCGGAATATTCAAATATAGATAAGATATAACTTAATATAACCATTTTCACGGCATTAATCCTGTTCATCCGTGAGCATGGGGTAGCATTCTGTCCTCCAGGGCCTCCTTTGGTTTCCTTCCTCAGGGTCTTACTGTTTTCATTGTAAAAATTTTCTCCTCCTTGTTTAGTTCTAGCTATTTCACTTATTATTTTATTTTACTTTACTGTGTTTTATTTGGAAGCTATTGTGAACAGGATTTCACCCCGATTTCCTTCTTCACAAGTCTGTTGGTACTTTTACTAGCAAGGTGTATTTCTTAGAGACAAAATTAGCTGCCTCTGTGTAGCAGAATTCTTAGAAGGTCTTATTAATAAAATCAAACCTGGAGCAAGGTATTGGGGTGAACGCTGAATGATCAGAGAAGCAGAACAAGCCACAGCCACCTCACCTTGCCAATTCCTCAGCTGATCCTGTTTCCTCAGACTGGAAACCTCTCAGTCTTCATCCAAATGGATCTCAGCTGAACTGCTGCTCCAAAGCCTGAAAGCTTAACCAGCCTAAAGCTTCTAGTTTCTGGTCCTCACGCCTTATATACCTTTCTGCTTTCTGCCATTGGGATCTCTGCCTCTGGAATGCTAGGATTAAAGGCGTGTGCTACCACTGCCTATCCTCTGTGTTTAATATTGTGGCTGTTCCGTTCTCTGACCCCAGATAAGTTTATTAGCGTGCACAATATTTCAGGGAACACGATACCACCACACCTCTGTTGTTGTTGTTGTTTTTAATCCAGCCAGGCAGTCTGCATGTCTTTATTGATGAATGAAGCTATTTCGCATTTAAAGTTAATATTGACAGCTATTTCTAATTCCTGTAATTTTCTTGATTTTTTTTTGAAAGTTGGTTAATTGTGGATTCTTTACTTTCTCCCCCTATAATGTCAGTGTCTCCTGCTTTGCTGTGATTCCTTCCTCGCTTCCTTGTTCAGTCACCATTATAGAATTCACACTTCCCTGTGCTCTCAGGACTGGGACATTGCCCTCGCTCCTCTGTATATCCCTTTAAGTATTTTCAGTAGGGTTAGATTGTTGACAATGAGCTGCCCAAGTTTAGTTTGTGCTTCTGAAGAATGTGTTATGAGGTTAAAATTTATTTAGGGGCCGGGCGGTGGTGGTGGCACACGCCTTTAATCCCAGCACTCGGGAAGCAGAGCTAGGCAGATCTCTGTGAGTTCAAGGCCAGCCTGGTCTACAGAGTGAGATCCAGGACAGGCGCCAAAACTACACAGAGAAAGCCTATCTTGAAAAAAACAAACAAATAAAAAATATGTATTTACGTTAAGGGTGGAAATAGTAAATTAATGAGATAAAGGAAGGAGACTGATAAAGGGAGAAATATAATTAAGTAAGAGGAAGAAAGAAATAAAAAGAAAAAAAAATTAAAAAACTTAGAATCATAAAGGGCTTCCTACTAATGAGAAAACCTCTAAAACATAATTAGATAAATTATAATAAAGGAATAAAAGAAAAACATAGCAATATTTTATACATTAAGGTGAAGACAAAATACTGGCAAATGTAGAGGAAGCAAAAAGGAAAAAGACACTCAAACCGATAAAAATAAACATCGTCCCAAACTAGAAAAAAAATGCATAAACAAATGTATATTCATTCATAAAGAAGAGTAACAAAGAAAACAGTTAAAAAAAATACAATCTAGTAAAAGCATCACTGATTGTCTTCAAGACAGTGATTATCACAAAAACTTTCATTTAAAAGGTTAACGCTCTAAGCTTCATAGTGTGATTAGATGATTGATACAGACCAGTTTTCGAAGTGTTTTAGCGGTACTATTTCAAGAACAACCGTTAATCTTCTAAAGAGCTCCCTTCTGAGCCCATGAACTGGAGTCTGCTGCTTACATGCATGCAGCGGAGGAGGGCCAGTTGAAGTTACCGACGCTTGTGCTTCCTGTAGTCCACGTTGCTGCTGCATCTCTTTGGAGCAGTGTCTGATGTCTTCACATGACTCATTATTCTTCTTTGTTCTCTGGTCTCTGCTAGTCACGCATAGCTTTGTATTCAGTGGTCTATCCATATTCTCTCATCCTCCAAAGACTCCGCAGATCGTGCCCAGTGAGTTGGTTAATAACTTACTTAGCAGAGGGTGTCTCCCAGGTCTATTAGGAATATGGGAAGAAACTACCACACTGGTCAATCCAAGGAGGACCTGTTTTCATACTTTCAAGACAACTAAGTAGAAATCACCCAGCTGGAGGGATGCCTCTGTGTGTATCATGTACATACTGGGATGGGTATCAGAGTTCTCAGGTCCCTAGCCATCCATGAGATTGGTGGTCCACTGGCTTTAGGACCAACTATCAAAGTCCAGAGTAATTCTTTCTGGACGAGGCATGTCCCCAGTCACCGAGGCCCAGGCTATCTCTTTGGTGCAAGTCCTAGCCTAAGCCAGTTTCCTACCCTCTCTCCATCAGCTGCTTAGTGTCTAGCCTTCCCACTCTTCACAACTGTTTCTCTGGGCCTTTCCTCACTCAAGCACAAACTGAAGCAGGCAAAATGGAGGTGGCCTTACTTGTTGATGTTCCCTGATCTCAGGCCCCTAGATTTTTCTCTCAGGATGGCACCCGGGCCACTGCTCTCCAAGCTCTGTTAGCCTGACAGCATGGGATTTCTTTCTGTAGCTCCTGCACTTTCTCACCAACTCCTGAAGTGTTTGTGGACTGTGAAGGCTGTGGGCTTGTCCTAAGGCCAGGGATGCCCAGTTTCATCTGGAATACCCCTTGGCGGTGGATTTGGTTCCCCTTCCCTTCCAGAGAGCTGTGCAGGGAAGGCTGTGTTCCACTTTCTTCCCTACCTTGTCCATCTGACCTTTTCTGATAGCCTTTCACTTCCTTCATGGATCTCTGAAGCCCTTCCTCTTTTTGAGACACATTCCTCATTCTCTTCCTCCTTCTCCTTGTTCTTTTTTTTTTCTTTTTAACAAGACGAGGTTTCTCTGTGTAGTTTTGGTGCCTATCCTGGCCTCGAACTCACAGAGAACCACCTGCCTCTGCCTCCCAAGTGCTGGGATTAAAGGCATGTGCCACCACCGCCCGGTGTTCTTATTCTTATTCTGATTCACAACTTGACAGGCTTATGTAGAAGCAGCCTTTAGTCCACCATCTTATTTATTTACTTACTTTTTTATTTGTTCATTTATTATATATACAATGTTCTGCCTGCATGCCAAGAGAGGGCTCCATATTTCATTACTGATCATTGAGAGCCACCATGTGGTTACTGGAAATTGAACTCAGGACCTCTGGAAGAACAGCCAGTGCTCTTAACCTCTGAGCCATCTCTCCAGTCCAGGATCATCTTTCATATATACCTTAGATTTAACCACAATAATTGCAGGATCTCACTACGTAGTCCTGGCTCTCCTAGAACTTCATTGTAGAACAGACCGGCCTCGAACTCACAGAGATCTGCCTGTCTCTTCTTCCCAACTAAGATTAAAGGTGTGCCACCACATCCAACCAATAATTCTTATTTTAAAAGGAATACAAATTCCCAAACAAATTTTAGAATTCAAATAAAAGAGGGACATGCTTTAAGTACATTTTACTTCCTAGTGTATCTTCATAGCAGTTGGAGTCTCCAAAAAGAAGACCTGAACACGTGCATGCACATGCATAAGAGGCTTGATAAAGATGGAGGACTCAGTATCTGTGGAAGGCAAAGAAGGATGAGCTGGGAGGAGGGAGAAAAAAATGCAAGCATCTAATTGTGCATGGGAATATTATTTTCAGATTCCAAAAAGCCTCATTCTGCCCTCCCACCCTGCATAGTAGTTGAATGTGATCCCTATAGTCTGATTCCAGATAAAAAGACCCAAGACAATATTTGCTATAAGGATTCTGGAAAACACTTTGTTTTTCTTACTATAAGGAAAAGATAAAGATTACAACCTCATCTTTCCTGACTTTTCTATTCCTTCCTTATACACAGATATGATATTACAGTTGCAGCAGCCTTTTTGCAACTAAGAGGAAAAGGTCAACAGAAATATTGTTATGCAGTTGAGTAAAGCCAGAAATCTGCCTTTCTGTTTCTTGCTTTATAAATGAAATAAGCCCCAATTGTTTAAGTAGTAAACTTGAACATTCTGTTGCTTACAACAAAACACAATCCAAATGGATCTCCGAGTTATCCAGTGGGATGATGACTCTACTCCAGATTCTGTTGTAATGGGTATATGTTGTATGTTGTACATGTATGTGTATGTTTATTAAATTGTAGTTTGTTTACAATGTTTGAAAATACCCAAACTCTACTGTCTTGAGATTTCATATTGTATCTCAGCATTATTGGTGTTACCAGGTAGCCTTGAGATGTTCTGAAGACCCCATGGGAATAGGAAGAAGCAGAGTGCTAGACAGGTCCCCAGAAATCCACAAAGATACCCCCACTATAGTCTACTGGCAATGGTCGAGAGAAAGCCTGAGCTGACCTACTCTGGTGATCAGATGGCTGAACACCCTAACTGTCATGATAGAACTCTCATCCAATGACTGATGGAAGCGGATGCAGAGATCCACGGCCAGGCCCCAGGTGGAGCTCCAGGAGTCCAATCGACAAGAGAGAGGAGGGAATATATGAGCAAGAGATGTTCTGGCATAAATAAATCTAGTTAATCAAAATTTCTGCCTCAGAAAAACAACTTCTTATTAAATAATTTTACCAAAAATATACTTCTTGAAACTTTGCCCAATAACATGGAATGACCTGTGAAACATTACTAAGCTTGTGTCCTACTCCATAGTTCCTTAACTTATTTCCTGTTGCTGTGATTGCTTTGGGAAGCAGTATTCTGGGAGCAACCACATTCAGTTGAATCAAATAAAAAGAGCAATGATTTCCATTTTCTCATGCCAAAGAGAGATTACTCCAGCAAGGAAATGAGCTCTGGAAATACTGACGAGGTGTGGTGCTGTGTTTTCAGATGTGGTCAAAGCCCAGCAAGAGAAACTCGCATTGAGTATGTTTGTGGCATTGTTTGCTGGTCACAATTGACATCCTGTCTCTCTCCACCAGTTATTTTTATCTGCCTGCAATCAGTCCCCCTGAACTGTCATGCTCACTTGGAAGTCTACATACTAAAGCAGAGACGCATGACAGAGATACGCTGCTTCCTACACTTGAAGAGGGAGAAAGTGACGTTTATGGTTCATTTAGGCAAGTCCCCAGTTGCCTGTGAGGTGTGGTATCTGTAGATCACGGTCTTTCAAGAGCATCCCCTCCAAGCTTACTCTAGTGTGAATTAATCTCGTCTTACTTCAGTCTTTCCTCTGCTTCTTTTTAAAAGTATCCCATTTTGACTTGTGCTTATTTATTCAGGCATTCTCATAGGATATCTTACAGACTTAAAAAAGTAAAATCTTTCAGAAAGTGAACTTGTGGTTGCTTCTCTGTCTTCCATGTCTTGAACTGTGCTATTACCTGTAGCTCAAAAAAAAAAAAATCTAAAATCCATCTTGCTTCTTTGGCAAATCTCCCATCTCCATGTCTTAATACAGAAGACCTGAGTTACCAGTTCCCTCATATCTCATCTCTGCTGCCCCCTCCAGACTGAGAATCATTATTTCTTGCCGAGCTTACTGCAAATAGGCTCTCTTCTTCTAACACCGATAGGATGAGCCTTGTGATCCTTTCCCCACACAGTCTCCAACATCATGCTCCCAAAACAAAATTATACTGTCACATATTTTCTTAATAGATTATTTCACAAGAGATTTACATCATTAAGTTATGAACAAAATACCAATTTCTTACTTCCATTAAGGATCCATGTGGTCTGGACTATGCACAATTTTTCGATCTTAACACTGGCCCCTTCCTTCCGTTCTATACTCTAGAACAAAAGTTATCAAACCAAAGATCATAGGCTCAGTCCACCTCATCACTTGTTTTTGCAGGTAAGCGTCATTGAAATATAGACACTCTTACTAACTTACATGTCATCTTTGGCAGCCTTTGTGCCAGGGACATGGTTGCACATTGTTAATGCCCACAACATATTTATCGACGTATTTACAACAACATATTTACAACAATGATTGTAGCCAGTTTCCTGAAGAGTAGCCAATCGTTTAGTTTCTTCTACAGTATAAAATTACCCCAGAAAATACAATGCTGTCTCTTTAAAATAGTCCATGAAAGAGAACAAGTCTATGACTATAGCTCGGCTCCAGAGGAAGCCACATTGCTGTTGTTTCCATGTATTCATGTCTTCATGTGTTCATTCACATAGGGACATCCCCCTCTAGAAAACATGGAATAGAATGTGATTGGATAGGACCATCCATTTGTCAGAAGTGTGACAGATACTATCACCATATGACTAAGAGATCTCAGAAGTTAAAAGGATGTCAGTCATCCTGAGATTTCCTCTAGCCCACCATTGCAATCTCCCAGAATTACTGCCTCAGTGATGTGTGGAGACTTTTGCTTCTAATCCTTGGACTAAAACTTCAACACTGTCTTCTCAGCCCCAGTAGACACTGTACATCAGTGTTGCATGTTTAGATAGACTTAACTGGAGTATTGTAAGGGAGAGGTAAAGTCAAGGGTGCCTGATTAGTGACTGAGTGTCACTAACGGGTGGAGGAGAGATTGACAATGGAAGGTGGTGATACTACCTTGAAATGCAGCTATGTGATGGAAAACTTTGAACAAGGCATCAATGAGATTTTATGGAATAAAAAAAAAAAGGCAACTGGGTGCTAAAAGATAAGAGCCCATTACAAAGTAGTGAAAAGCTGGGTGTGATACTATATACATGAAATCCCAACATTAGGGAAACCAAGCTGGCGGGATCGTTTCAGGCCAGCCTGAGATACATAGCAAGAACTTGTCTCAAATAAACAAATAACTAAAGTAGAGAAAGAACAGAGACAGAATTTTTCCTACCTTGCATATGTGACAATTCAATCCACCATGCTAACCCATTTAATCAATTCTCTTAACTCTAGAGGCACATCTTGCTGGGTCCCAGCTTACTTGTCTCCATAGCATATCTGTCTAACTCAGAAACTTTCATGGGGTATTTTCTGAAATATTGCTGAAATGAACTGAAAGAACAATTTTCAGGACAGAATTTCCCTGATGATTTCATCTCCAGTGAATGTAACACACACAGACTCTTCAATGGTTTTGGCCAGAATCAGGAAGTGATTGTGTTGTTAAACACATTAAGCCCATTTGTCCTGAAACATTTTTTTCTTTTCATACATGGTGGTTGGATTGCAAGGTGAAAATGTTCTGGATGCTATGGCGATGAAACTGCTCGGTAATTACAATACTGTTTGGAAATGGAGTGGGGGGCATTCAGGATGTTAAGCAAACTGTCACCTCATTAACTTGCTCTTGAAGTTAGTTTAACTATGTGATGGATTTCCTGTGGGAAACCAACATGTACCTCAAAAACTCATTCTCTTCCCACCACTGCGTGCAAACTGCTACCGCTTCCAAGGATGCTTTGCAGTTTGCAGTTTTTTAAAGTGAACATTTTTAAGCACCCACATTTAGCAGGGGGAGAGTGGGGAGGATGTATGTGCTATGCACCTGCTGCTCAGTTCTTACTGAATGACTGTGCATACGTTGGGACAAACCCTTTCAACTTGAGTATTCTACACAGAAGATCTTACCTCTTTTGCTTTCCATATTTGAGAGTCTTGCCTTGCTAACCCGACCTAACAAGCATTTATACAGCTTGCTCCTACTTACCTCCTTCAGTGAAGTCTATGGTCAGAACTATTGAAATAAATTGTTAGCTCTCTGTGCACAGACAGCTTGGTTATTAGGGAAAAAAAGGGAACCAAGCAGACAAGATCACAGCCAAACAACTTTCCTCAGGAATCCATGTACTATTTCACACACACACACACACACACACACACACACACACACACACACACACAAACACACACACCTGCCAGACTGAAACATTGGAAACCTTCCAGACAAGAGAAAAAGCTAATAAATCACCATGAGAACTGTGATCAAGGATAAATATTAGTATGTTACAGCTTATTTAGGAACTGCCATGTATACAAAACACATAACTTGGCTAATTATGACCAAAGTAAACAGGTAAGAAAATGTAGATAAGTTTTGTAAGTCTTTTTAAATTTTTCAATTCTATTTATTATTTATTTATTTATTTATTTATTTATTTATTTATTTATTTATTTATTTTAAGTGTGTGGGTATTTTGGTGCCTGGTATTCACAGAAGGCAGAAAAGGGAATCCATCAAATCCCTGAGACTGGAGTTACAAACAGTTGTGAGCCAACATGTAGGTGCTGAGAATCGAACCCAGGTCCTCTGGCAGGGCAGCCAGTGCTTTTTACTACTGAGAGATCTCTTTAGCCTCAGTTTCATAAATCTTAAAAATAAAATTAGTAACCCAACATCCAGTGAGTAGTTACATAGTTGATAAGAAGCTGAGGCTGCTAATAAGTAAAATGCAAAAGTTTGCTGCTTGAGGAAATCCCCCGTGGCAAAGGTCTAACTGATTCACTCTACTGAGATTAAAAAAAAAATCTGGATTTACAGGAAAGGATAAAATCACAGAAATTTCATGTAAACCAAATTATAAGAGCAGAAACTACAGCTTATGCATGCTGGCACTTTTCACTAGTACAGAGAAAATATATTTAAAATAAGGAGGGTGCAGAATCTGGCGAATTCTCAAGCATGGACTTTAAAGCACAGGAATAAATAAACTTACTTCTCATTGGCAAAAATGTGTTGATTGTAATGGTTCCCATTTTGATAAATAAAGATCTACTTGAGCCTAGTTACAATGATTTAAATTCGTGGTCTTCATGGTCTGAAACTGCAATGTCCTTTCCACCTACCTAATATTTTTCTGTAAAGGAAGCTGGTGTCCAGGGTGATTTGACTCCCTAATTAAAAGTAGTTAGATTGTTTCCTGGAACCATGCTTGCCTTAAGCACGGAACTCTCAACCAAGTGCTGTTTGGACTGCTCTTACCTCAGCACAGCTGTTTTGATCACTTCACATTTGCTTGAGGAAGCTCCACAGCAGCCACAGCTACTTATTGTAGGAGCACAGCTCCAGCTCCAGAAGGAACAGTCACAGCCACAGTGTTTACAGCAGTTGGCACCGGGTTGGTTTGCCGCCTCAAGCTCCTGTGAACTTTAACTCTATGTCGTATTCACCCAACTAGATTGGTAAGCAGCTCCTCCTGCGGCCCAGCAAAAGGCCTATATCAGTGGTTCTCAACCTGTGGGTCACAACCCCTGGGGAGGTCAGGGCTGCATATCAGAAATCCCTCATGTCAGATATTTGCATTATGAATCATAGCAGTAGCAAAGTCACAGTTATGAAGTAGCAACACAAATAATTTTATGGTTGAGGGTCACCACATGTGTACTAAAGGGTAGCAGTTTTAGGAAGGTTGAGAGTCTGGTCTGCACAGTACTTAGTGGAAGGGCAGCCTTTCATTTGTAAGAAGAACTGATTGAGTAGGGCCTACACCCTTGCCACAGCCAACTCCTGGCTACATAAGCAAGCTATTCAGATCCTTTTCAGAGTCAGCTGACTCCTCATTCCTTGTGTTGCAACATTGCTCCCAATGAGAAATTTTGTTTTGTTTGTTTTTAAGGTAGGATGTTTATTTGTTTTGTGTTTTATTTCCCTTTGCTTGATCTTTATCACCTGTAGAATGGGTCAAGTTAGTAATACCAAGAGAAGGTAGAGAAGGCGCAGAAGCAACAGCTCGGTGGTAGCAGTAGCGAAGGCAGCAACAGAATTGGAGGTGTGATAGCAGCAGCGAGAGTGACGAGGCATAGGAGCAGGAACAGTGAGAAGAGGGAGTTAAAGGTGGAGACAATGAGAAATAATGAAAGAAGAAAGAAAATGAGAGAGTGGACAGAGGTGGCTGAAAAAGACAGAGGCTGCAAAGAGACCAAAGATAGAGACACTATAAGCCTTGGCCACTGAAAGAGCTCCTGGGAGCTTCCAACTCCTAAGGGCCAAGAAGTTGACTCTAAGAGCTATGGACAGTCACCTAAGAGGTGTGACAGTAGACACCCTCAAGGCCTAAGACTTCCTACATTAGGCCCAACAGCTATAACACCAGATGCTAGAAAGAGTTGAAGTTCCTAACACCCACGGCAGGTTCAGGAGCTGTAATACCACTAGGTATTTATTGGCTGCTGCTACTGTTCACCACTAAGGATTACAGTAGCTGCAAGTGGTCGTTCAAGCCCAAAGAAATAGACTTGAGTCTCTGTCTTCTATAGTTTGGAGCATGAGGCCTACAGTGCTCAGGGCTTGGAACTCTAAACCTCTACATGTGGCAGTTCAGCCACTGGACCATGGGCTGCTCCTGGCCTCTGTACAGTCTCTATCTGAGTAGAGCAAAAGAACACCAACCAGCTGCTTGTCAACATTCTCTGTGATACTGCTTGAATGTTTGGTTCTTCTGTTCCTTTCCAACCTCTACTTCTGAAACTGTCTTTATAGTTCTTAGACGTTCCGTTTTCTTTATAATTTTTTCTATTTCTACATTTCACTCTGGAAATTTGTATTGACCTATCTTTGAACACACTAATTCTTCCTTTAATCATACAAAAATCTTTCTAGAGTTTTCTCTGGATTTTCCTTAAGACATCAATCTCTGTTTCCTTTGCTCATGTATTTCTGTATATTGCCTCCTTTCTCCATTAAATCTTGTACTGTGTTAGCCCTAATTATTTTAAATTTTCTGTTTGGTAACTCCAGCATTTATGTCACATCTGTATCTGACTCTGATGATTTCTCTCTTCAAATATTTTTCTTGCCTTTTGTTATACATTGTTGAAAACCAGATGTACCAGATTGAAATGTAGTACAATGGGCCTCTAGAAAAAGGATGTATGTTATGGCTAAAGATGAGCTCACTTTAATGTTTGGTGTATTTATGAGGAGCAGAGTCATCCAGGTCCTCCAGTGTCGTTTTCCTCTCCCATTTCACTTCAGGCTCATTGGCACAGTTTGTCAAAGAGTCTATGTGTCTTGCAAGACTTCCAGCTGTTGTCTACTGATAGCTAACTGGAATCTGCTTTGGTGTGGTAGAACAGTAGTAGATTATCGAATCTACTTTTAGAACAGTAAAAATAGGGGAGAAGGATTACTATTCTTCAATTTTAAATCTCAGTCTTTTAGTGGGCTTGTGTCTCTGACACAATTTTTTGAGTAGTTCAAGTTGTTTTTGTTGTGTGATATCTCCCACCTTGGTGAGGCAGAAAGACTAGGTGGACACACAGAAAAACTTTTTCACCACGGGTGTGGAACAAGGCTCAGAAAAACAGTCTGCTCCCATGAGAACTGAGTTTCATTGTCGATAAGGCTCCAGGCACAATTCATCTTCTATTCTCCTCACTAGAATCATAGGAAAAAGCTCTCAGATCTTGAGAGCTTATTGTATTTCCTAGAGGTAAAACTAATACATGTACAAAGTATCCTCTAAAACTAAGGCCCCTATGAATAACTTTCTTGCTAGTCTACATTCAGCCTTCAGAATCCATCAAAATCGTGGTTTAAGTATTCCTATTGGTTTGTATTGTCAGCAGCTTCAGTGTCTGGTAAGCAATCTCATTGTGACTCGGCTTGCCTGCTTCCCCCAACTCAGGATGGTGCTTTCCTTGCCCCCTACACGCTCTCAGTTCTGTGGTGAGCCAAAGAAAAGGTGTTGCTTTTCAGTCTGTCCGACTTCTAAGGATAAGAGCAATGAGCTTCAGGCAGCTTAAATGCCAGAGCTAAAGCCCTCATTTAACTTTCATTGTTCAAGACCTGCAAATCAAAGTTTCATATCTAAGTCTTAAGAATGTTTGTGCCTTTTGGCAATATATCAGCTGCCACTGATGTAAAATTTTATAACTATCAATAAAAAGGGCACAGAGCATTTTATATATCATGCTGTCCATTTTGAATGTGTGGCACTTCTTTTGCTTGCTGTGACTGGTTTTGTATCCATCAGTCGCAAATCTGAAATTTACAACTGAGCATAAATTACATCAACTGAATCTTTTAAATGCATGTATGTATCTTTGTATTATAGAGCAGGTTTTACCATTTTATTAGGAAACATATATTCAACAATGTGCACAAAACACACATATAATTTAGTGGATAATTATAAAATCATTTTCTGTATAATCATCCACGTTAAGAAGCATAATGTTGCTATTTAGAATCCTCTCATATGCCATTAGATAGAAATGGAAATATTGCCAATCTTTGCTTTTTGGCACAATCTTCTAGTTTATCCATTAAGTAAACTAATTATGTTAAATACCAAAATATATGTATAAGTAATCTCGATTTGTATTTTACTGAATTTTATCAGGAATAGATGTTCAACATTTTCTATGAAATTTGTGCATGAGTGGAGATATGCAATTTTTCCCACCAAACACAATTATATGGTAAATTAAATTAATGAATTCTCTGATACTAACTTTTATATTTTGGGACAAATCCTACTTGGCCATAATATTGCATTTGTCACTACGCTAATGAATGAAGTTTGCTAATATTTCTCCAGCATTTGCTTCAACAATCAAATGTATTGGAGTATAGTTTTCATTTTTGGGTGTTAGCTTTATAAAATTTATACTTTATGCTCTCAAGTATAAAACCTAGATATTGTAATCGTATTTGGTTCATGACAAGAATCTGGAAAGTTGCTTTTTTTTTGTTTTATTTCTTTTTTTCTGTTTCTGGGAACAATTTTAACATTATTGAGATCACTTGATATCTGGAACATGGCACATGCCCCTTGTGAAACTACTTGGCTCTGATGGCAAATTAAGAGTTAATTCATAGCCAGGCAGCAGTGGCACAAGCCAGCCAGGTGGTGGCGGTGGCGGTGGTGGTGGCGGCGCACACGCCTTTAATCCCAGCACTCGGGAGGCAGAGTCAGGCGAATCTCTGTGAGTTCAAGGCCAGCCTGGTCTATAGTGGTATTCTATTTGTACTGAAATGTGATTTTATTTGTATGTTAATAAATAAAGTTGCCTAGGGGTCAGAGCTATTAGCAAGCCATAGCGAAAGCCAGGGCGGTGGTGGTGCACGCCTTTAATCCCAGCACTTGGTAAGCAGAACTAGGTAGATCTCTGTGTGTTCAAGGATACAGCCAGCATTGGAGACACACGCCCTTAATCTCAATACAAACCATAGAAGACCTGGAGGTCTGTACAGAGAGGCAGTGACGAGGCAGTCACGTAGTTGGGTTTACAACCAATGAGAAGGAAGAACAAGGACTCTTTATTAGAGAAACGCACAGGAAGTAACTCCCTTTTCGGAGAGGTCTCTGGGCGGGAGAGGCTAGCTGGCAGAAAAGCGGGTAAGACTCTTAGCTCTGACCTCTTTGGCTTTCATCTTTACATTGGCTCTATGTCTCTTATTTAATAAGGCGGTTGGTTATATCTACACTGGTCTATGGTGTAAGTTCCAGAACAGGCTCCAAAGCTACACAGAGAAACCCTGTCTCAAAAAAACAGAAAAAAAAGAGTTAATTCATTGATAATGTCTCTTTTCTGTTTAAGAAAATCGTTCTGCTTAAATTTTCTTTTTAGTGAGTCAATACTGGAAAGTTGTAATTTTCAAGAAATCATTGCTGCTAGAAGTGTAAACTTGGGCAGCCACTATAGGAATCAATAACAGAGGTTCCTAAATATCCAATAAAACCACCATATGAGCCAGCTCTACCACTCTGGGTTATATACCCAAAGAAATCAGCATACCATAGAGAAATTTGAATGCCGGTTTATAATTGCATTATTCATGATATCCAAGAAATGGAACCAGCCTAGATGACCACTAACAGACTAATGGGTGGGAAGGATGCAGTGCATCTGTCCAATGGAATTTAATGCAGCCTAAAAAAAAAAAGAAATTATGACAAACAGATGACACCAGAAATCATTATGCTAAAAGAATAAGCTGGTATAATTTCTCTGTATATGTTTATATAAGCATGTATACTTAAAATGAGACGTTATTCTCTGATTTCTGGCTTAAGCATCTTCTGCTGATTGTGATACTTAGGGCTTCATTTTTTTTTTTTTTTAGAAATTTCTACACTATTGATTTGTAGCCTCCTTTAAAATGGAGAGTTTCAAAATTCCTAGTTGGAAGAGAATGCTTTTTTTTTTCTTTTAATTTTCATGGAGTTTTTCTTGTTGTTTTTAGTCTTTATGAGGGTCTTATGTAGTCCAGGCTGGCCTCAAATTTACTATGTATCTGAGAATGACCTTGAACTTCTGATCATCCTGCCTCTAAATTGTAAGTGGTGGGATTACAGAAGTATGCCACCACACCCACTCAGATTTTCTAATTCAGTTGCATATAATCAGAAAGCACTGACTGACTTAATCTTCTTCCTTGAAATTGATGGTTTACTACTCTATTTGCTGACTGATCAATTTTCATGAACATTAATATGTGCTTAAGAAGAAAGTGCAATCTGTACCGTTGAAATGTAAGCCTGCATGAATGAGTACATATGCACATACGCACTGACTTATTTACTTTTCTCCCAAATCATTGCTTATAGATTTGCCCTGTGATCTGCCATAGCTTTACAACAAGACACACTAGTCTACGGCGTCTGATTGCTGCCTCATGAAAGTAGGCAGTATGTTGCTGTGCACGTAAATTTAGCTAGAACTTTGCTGTGAGTCTGTTCATCTATTCTTCCATGTTTGGAGTCTTGTTTTGTTTTTTGGTCTCATTTCAAGTTAAGGATATGAACTATACTTTTTTCTGGTATGACATTTCAAACTTCATTTAGTTTATCTTTGTGTGTAACTTTGCATCTTCCTCTATTTCCAGCATTTCCTGCTCACTTTGCTTAAGAAATGTCCCTTAAATACTGCCTGGGGTTCTGCTGGAGGACAACAAAATGACTTTTTTCTTTTCAATGAAAAGCTGGAACATTTTTATTGATATAATTTATGTGGTTTATGTGCACTCATATTCTGTTTTTTTAATTGTTCATTTCATATATTGTATTTGCTGTGAGTTTCGATACATGGTCATTCTATATTCTTTTTATAAATGACTTTAAGGTTTAGGAAGCTTTTTACTTAGTGGTTACTTTCATACTAATGCCTTCTATAAAGTCCTCACCTCTTTCATCCCCAGCTTGTGCTTGTACCATTTTGGCTTATTACTTTTAGATTATACCATTTGGTTTTTATTATATTCTGAATAGGTGAGTCACCAAACCCCAGCACTAACAGTTCCCACTCAGGAAAACAAGAACAGTAGTTTAGATGATGTTCTCAGCTGTTTTTGAAGCTTGCCCTTTGAGCATTGTCTAGAGAACCCATGCCATCTCTGGATGGACATCCTTTAGACAAATACCTTTGGCTGGCATGTAGAAACAGGGAGAGTCAGTAAAACCACAGAGAGACTGTGCCTCAGCTCTGATTCTGATGAGATTCTGGAAAGAGACAGAATCAAGCTTCCTTATCACCAAGAATGATATGTGCTAAGCAATACCCTGTTTACGTTTGTGCCTACAAAATAGGACCAGGTATGTGACCATCTACATTAACCATGGGGTACTAAGTACCTTCACAGAGAAGGGATGTGATCTAGAAAATCTGCTGGGATGGAGTCACCCACCCATAGAAAAGTCAGCGGGCTGATTTGAGGAAGGTCAGATCATTAAGGTTTGAAATTCAGAGAGCTCCTCTAGCTCAACTGGAAATTCTTCCCTGTGTTCTGAAACAGGGAAGCCAGGACAGCTATTATCAGCTCTGTTCTCAACCCTGCCAGCCATGTGGTCACCAAGTGAAATGAGGCCCTTCTCCCTGTCACATGGATGAATACAGAGGCCTTTCATTTTAGAAGAAGGCAATAAACATTTTTGCTTTGCTTTGGTTTGGGGGCATTGTATTGTTTGGATAGTTACTTTGGAAAAACAGTTTGTATAAACTAATTTTGTGCTTTATGTTCTTAAAGAAAAAGCAAAACAAAACAAACAACACCAGACAGTGGTGGCCTTTAACCCCAGCACTCAGGAGGCAGAGGCAGGTGGATCTCTGAGTTTGAGCCTGGTCTACAGAGTGAGTTCCAGGGCAGCCAGGGCTACACAGAGAAACCCAGTCTCAAGGGAAAAACAACACAACGTTTTAGTAACTGTGCCCAGTGTGCAGCCTTTGAGAGGGTCATGCCCATTTATGGAGACGATGCATCTTGTGAGGAACTTTGCTGAGGCTTCCCCTTCATGTGTTAAAACTTGCTTTGTTGGATGCTTGGTGCTTTCTGCACCAGACAGTCTGACAACACATTTGCACCCGAGCTGTACCTTTTTCAAATGTGAGAACATCCTGACATAGCTTAGATTCCGTATGCTTTGTTTACTAATGTGCCCTCTCTGGGAAAACACACATACATACTACAGGTCACGTCCATTTAACACGTCCATCCCACCTCGTCACATGGTGGGAACGGCAGGCAGGTCTAAGGACAAGTCCATTCCAGAATCTGTTTACATTTTTCTTTAAATGTTGGACTTTAAACCCTGAAAAACTGTTCTCAAGGCCTGAAATTTAAGTGTGGCACTGACAGGTAGAACAGGGCCAGCATTATGGCTTCCTGCCATTGTATAAAACTGTTTCACTTTGGTTTCTGGATTCTATTCCAAAGGTTTTAAACAACTCACCTGAAGCTGTGTGAGAGGGGAGCGAGTCACCAGGAAGTGGTGGTTCCTTGCTTTGTGCTGCTCTGTTGACAGGATTCTGTGCCCGCCCTGCCTGTCTGTGCATTAAGAAGTACGCTGTTCCTCATACAAAGGACATGTACACACTACATGTCACTTTCATTTAGCATGTCCATCCCACAGCAGGACACAGAGCTGGTGCCATCAGAGATGTGCTTTGCTGTCCTATGAATAGCGTAGTCCACAGTCCCTCATAACCAACAGCACATTTTTGAAGAGGTCCCTAAGGGTAAGGGGTGTGGTGATATTTTATCTGTGCTTTGATAAATAAAGCTTGCCTGGAGATCAGAGGAAATAGCAAGTAGTTTTTAAGTAAACACAAAAGTCAGGCAGTGGTAGCACACGCCCTTAATCTGATCACTTAGCAGGCAAGGTCTCTGTGTGTTCAAGGCCATACTAGGGAACAGAGCCAAGTGTGTTGACACACACCTTTAATCCCAGTACCCACCATAGAGACCTGGG
The DNA here is from genome assembly GCA_902168415.1 of Peromyscus melanophrys. Lineage (NCBI taxonomy): Eukaryota > Metazoa > Chordata > Mammalia > Rodentia > Cricetidae > Peromyscus > Peromyscus melanophrys. Next base: position 9,141 of record CABHPR010085753.1, on the reverse strand, counting down.
GGGTCTGTACAGACAGGCAGTGACAAGGAAGTGAGATAGCTGGGCTTAGAGCCAATGAGAGGGCAGAAAAGCAAGGCAATAAAGGCATGGGTAGACAGGAAGTAACTCATATTTGGAAGCTGCAGAGTTGGTGAGGTAAGGTTGGTTGGTGGCTATTCCTAATTCCCTGATCTCTAAGGCTTTCACCCCTATATTTGGCTCCATGTTTTTTATTTAATAAGACCATTTAGAAATTCGTCTACAAAGGGGTGCATTTGATAGCTATGGAAATGGAAGTTCATCACCCCACAGAGGCATCAAACTCAAGTCTTGAGCCTTAATTAACATTGTCCTCTAATCAAAGGCTCTTTCTAGACCATGGCTGTAGCTTTCTTTTTCATCTCCACATAGTCTATGCACAGGTGCATGTTTTACCCCAGCTGGCTAGAGACACATTTCTAATGCTACATAGATTCGTTTTTCCTTTCTTTACACATCCTGGTTTGTGGTTTTTCTTACAAAGTCATGCTGTTTTATCAACGATGAAAAGAGTCTTGTGCAGTCTGAGCTCCCCTCCCCTGTTGTGACCCTGTGGCCTGTGCCTTCCCAGGAGGTAGGAAGATGGCTTCACTGCCACACTCTCATAGAACTCAATGCTGCCCCCAGGTGGTTGTGGGTTTGTTTTGCTTTTGTTTTGGCTTTTTTTTTTTTTTAATTCAGGGTTTAGGGGGTTGTTTCCTTTGTTTGTGGGAAGTCTACCCAGGCAGAAAGGCCTTCACTTTCCAATTAACTTGAAATACTTATCCCCCCCCCATGCTATATGTGTGCATCCTGCCAAGCGGCATTTTATTCTGTACTGTGAACAGAAAGGAAGTTTGCTCTTCGTTAAAAGACAAAGAGAATGGGTAAAGGATTTGAATAGACATTTCTGCAAAGAAGACGTACCAATAGCTAGTTGATATATGAAAACCGTGTACAATGTCAATAAGCACCAAGAAATGATAGTCAGAAACACAATAAGATGTTACCTCATACGATGGCTCTGATCTCCAAATCAGAAGGTAAAAGTGTCAGTGAAGAGGAAGAACGGAGCCCTTGTATGAGTGGAGGGAAATGGAAGACTGTATGACCACTGCGGAACATTTGAAATGCTGTCACCTCATTATCTGACAGTCTAGATACAGACCCACAGGAATCAGAAAGGCAAAGGAGCCACAGAGCCTGAGCTCACTGCAGCATTATTTATAGGAGCCAAGATATGGAAATGACTTACATGTATGTGCATGAATGAGAAGATAAGGAAATCGTATCATATGTATGATGGAATCTTAATTAGCCTTTAGAAAGAAGGAGATTATGCCATGTGTGAAAACACGCCTGAACCTGGATGACATTGTACTAAATAAATGTTAGTCTTAGGAGAACAAACGCTATATAATTCCACTTACACGAGGCTCTGAAATAGTCAAACTCACAGAAACAGAGAGTAGTTTTTGGCAGGAATATGGGAGAAAGAAACAGGTTTCGATCAACAGTTTTAAAGCTTCAGGCAGCTAGTGAGCAAGTTCTAGAGATCAACTTGCTATCCATAGTTAACAATATTATATTATGTTCCTGAAATTTTGCTTAAAATGTAGATCTCATAATGTGGTCTCACCATAACAAGAAATCTTTAAAAATGTAAATATAAAATTACTATTCTACTTTAGGTGATCCATTAAGTGACTGACTAAAGTATTAATTCTGTTAAATTGCCTTTTTGCTGTCAAAACTAGAATGTGTAGGTTCTGGGATTGGAACGGTTTATACCTGACTGATTGTTGAATGTTACTTCAAGAGTGATTGGTTCAGTAATTACTGTTCAGGGGTTTTTCCTCACCAGCACCATGTTTTAGTTTTGTTTGCATTTCCCAGGAAGTCAACTTGGGTTTTAAGATAAAACTATACATCACTTTGCTGCCTGCTAAATGGGCTGTTTCTGATTCACTGTTTGAGTTCCAGGGTAGGCCTGTCCTTTGCTTCCTGTTCACACTCACAGTCCACCTTCAAAGTCTGCACACCATGTTCATTGCATCATTAATGATTCCTGCATGAATTTATGCCATGTTATTTATTTTTGTTGGTTTTGGCATTATTTGGCAAATGTGGCGGGAACATCTACTCAAAGGGAAACCCTTTAACAGCCATCTTCCCCCATGAGAAGAATGAATATGAAAACTCTTACCCCATTGTTTGGCTTCTTTGAGACACCCATATGAGCTTCAGATCTGTAAGAAAGTAGGAACATATGCTTCCTTATGACCGATCTTTCTTGAAGTTTCCTGGTCCGTTTGGGATCTATGTCCTGCAGCCAAAATGTGTGGTGTCTTCAGCAACAGAGTTTTATCACGTAGTTACAATGGGTAACCATGGCAGTGGCAAGAGTGTGCAATAGTTTGGAGATCTCTGGGGCCTCACCAGCAATTCTTTGAGAGATATTCCATGCTTTGTATTGCAATATCATTTACTAGCCCATGTCTCTTGGGAGCAATATTGTCTACCCATGTGTAGTCATCCTGTTTGGCCTCTGTTTTAAGTAGTATTTTGAAATCAGCTTGCTAAGTATTGGGTTTCCATAGACTTTTTCATATATTCTTATTTTGGTTAACCTAGTCACGACAGTCACTGCCCCCCATTTCCCACATGCCCCTCCCTACTGAATCCTTTCACTCTCAGTATTTCAATGTAGTATGGCCTCCATATAAGCTTGGAGAGGGAAAAATCTGGCTCCTGGAAGACAACCTAAATCTCAGTGCTACAGTGCATCTGGAATTGTGTCATTCAGAGGGAGGAAAATGGGGTGAGCTCTCATATGTTCAAGACCCTTAGGTTAGTTATAACACCATCCTATAAATAAATCTGCTCTGCAGATGAAAAGGCAAACAGGAAGAGATTGACTACATCAGAGTTTCCTTTTCCTGACAGGATAATCCTGAATTCTGCGAAAACTATAAATTGGCTCCCAATTCAGATGATTCATTCACTCATATTTCACATTTACTCAAAATTCTATGGGGAATAAAGTTAAATCCAATCTGGTCTTATTGGAAACTATTAGGTAATTTAAAGTTCTAAAATGTGGAGGGCAGTTCTTTGAAACAAAGTGCTTCCATTCTGGTGTCCTTTTCTTATTTCTGAATAAAAGGAGTTGCCGCTCCAATAGCATAAAGGACTGTTTCCTGTCTCTTATCAATCCCCAAGCCCAGTACTCAGCACACCAGGCAGTGCAGCGTGTCTGGACAGGTTCATGAACGCTATGAAGAGGACAATTGCTTGGGCTCAGTTTGCCATCGCTGGACTCAACAACTAGTCTCCTATCCAATCTGGACTAAAGGATCTTTCTTTCCCTGCCCTTGGTCCCATAGGGGAAAATAATCACTTGTTTATCGGAGGTGGGATGGAAAAACTGGGTGAGGGGCTTTAGTTGAGTCAGGGTGAGGGTGGGCAATATAAAAGGAGATGTAAGGCTGCCTATTCAAGACATGTCCAAGATCATCAATAGACATGCTAACACAGAAAGAACAAATCTCAAAGGGCCCCACCCTTAGCCAAAGAATTACAAGAAGCTAATGGATTCTGAGAGCAGTAGTCTTCCCCAGGGATGAGCCTTAATTGATAATCCAAAACCAAGTGGTTAACCTTGAAATCATATATATTTAAGCTATACTGAACAAACCCAGTAGGTTATATATATATATATATATATATATATATATATATATATATATATATATATATATATA